>JAGFPH010006177.1:6306-35751 GCA_018207615.1 Philaenus spumarius | reverse complement strand
TAGAAGACCCTTTGAGTATAGTCCACTGATGGTGTTGTGGGGTAGTACATAGCCTTCTCTAGTATAAGGCCGCGGCGAGCGAAATCTGGCAACGCCGCACACTAGGCCAAGGTCGGCCGGCTCCCACCATTAGTTTGCACTGCTAGACGGCGCATCATCAGTGATTAACCTCGTTGTTTTACGTAATCAGATACAATATGGTGTAAATAGTGAAAGTGCGTTATGCCTGATAAGTGTGTTGTTCCGGAGTGCACTACTAATTACCGGAATTCATTAAAAACTGAGGGGTATGTGCAATTGTTTCGATTCCCTCAAGAAGGTCCGCGTCGAGATGAGTGGGTTCACGTAATACATCGAAGTGACTGGACACCAATGAAGCATTCTTACGTATGTGTGAAACATTTCCATAGTGATGATTTGATTAAAGTTGAGAAATATAAAGATAAAGATGGAACATTGTGTGAATATACCAAAGACAAACCTGTATTAAGTAGTGATGCAGTTCCAAGGATATTTCAAAATTTACCCGGCTACCTCAGTGACAACCGAGCAAGTGTTAAACGTAAACCAACCGAAAAAAGAAGAGAGGATCAAGAAATAAGGAAGAAAAAGAGAGAAGAGGATGAGTTAAAAAGAATTGAAGAAAATGATAAGGTGATTAATTTCAACTTATTTTCTGAACTTCTTCCTGCTAAAATAAAGCAGACTGACCTTACATACTTTGCTAACTTAAGTTGTTGTATTATATATAAAATTAACTTTTCTGAAACTCCAAAAATTACTCATAGCATTAGAGTAAATAATAATCTAACAGTAGAAGTTCACGTCAATGGTGGATTGATCCCCAATTCTAGTATTGTGAATAAGCAAACTGGTAGACCTGTTTTGTACAATGCCACACTGAAAAAATGGAGTCAATTTAACGAGTTGGTAAACTATGTAATAACCTTTAATGAAGCAAAACATGATAAAGATATTTTTATAGGAATTATTAATGATGCGTGTGAAAAGTTAATAGGTATTCTGGAAAATAATGGAATAGGAAACAGTAATGAAGGACAAAGTAGTTTGATAAATAAATTAAGGTTTTTAAGGGACCAGATTGTGTTATTGTTTATGCACAAGCCCAAATACAATTTAGACACAATACTAAGGGCTTATTTGATATATATGCAATCAGTCAAGTGTTACTCCGCTATTAGACTAAATAATGTACTTACTTTACCTCACCCGAGATTCTTGCAAAAATTATCCTCGTCTTTCAATGTTTCTCCAAAAACTGAAGAGGAAAGTAGTCATTTTTTGAAACAACTAGTCAAAGATCTAGATGATAATGAAAAAATTGTTAGTGTCCAAATAGATGAAATACACGTTAAGGAAAGTTTATATTTTAAAAACGGCACTTTTCTGGGGGTGGCTAGTAATGACTCCAAAGAAACAGCAAAAACAATTGTAGCATTCTTGGTAAGTTCTTCTTTTTCTGGTTTTAAAGAAACTGTAAGACTAATTCCAGTAAAAAAGTTGACCGGTAAATATTTAGCCGAACAGGCAAAAAATGTTATTGGGCAAATTTTGAACTGTCGTGTTACAATTCTTTGTATGGTTTCTGATAATAATAGGGTTAATAGAGTAATGTTTAGAGAGCTGACCAAAACTTCAGACAATCCATATTATTTCCAGGTAAATGGTAACCCGCATAAAATTTTTGTTCTATATGATACTGTTCATATTTTTAAGTGTGTAAGAAATAACTGGTTGAACTTAAAGGACTTTGAAAAAACATTTAAAATACCTTTTTGGACAGATTTGCCACAATCAGAATCCAAAATAGTAAAAGAGTCAGAGAACTATAATGAAGTTACAGAAGCAAAGTTTTCAGATATAAGAGGCCTGTACAAAGCTGAATCTTCTATGTTGATACGATCAGCCCCTAATTTGACAACCAAAACTGTATTTCCATCTTCTTTTGAGAGACAGAAAGTAAACTTGGTTGTAAATATATTTAATGAAATAACAGTTTCAGCTTTAGAAAAGTGTGGTTCTCATAACACGGCATATTTTGTAAAAGTTATTTTTACATGGTGGTCAGTTGTTAACATTAATCGTCCTTTAAGTTATATCCTTAAGAGAAATCCTTTAAAAGAACCATTTTCAAGTGTAATGGATGACAGGTTTATTTTTTTCGAAAACTTTTTAGCGTGGCTAGAAAAATGGAAAGAAATGTCCTCTGATGGTTCAGGATTTTTGACTGAAGATACATTTAATTCACTACACCATACCACTTATGTAATTAAGGAAATAATTACTTATATTTTAGTACAAATCCAAGCTCCTTACTTTTTAACTGCCAAACTTCAAACAGACTGTTTAGAGTCAAGATTCGGTCAATATAGGCAGTTAGCGGGGGATAACTATAACATTTCAGTGAGACAGGTTATGGAAGCTGAACATAAAATAAGAATTAAAAGCTTACTGGGCCTCCATTCGGCTCGTTATGGGGAAATTCTTTTCTCCGTTAAAGTTTGTGAATCCATAGGCCTTGCACAAAGTAATCCTACCTCCACTTCCAACCCTAAATAAAAGTAAGACACAAATCAACCAAATACTTATGAGTGTTTTAGATGATAATTATTTAGATAATGTTGATTTTGACAAATCTGGCCTACTGTATGTGTGTGGCTATATTAGCTTCAAAATAACGGCTAATATTGAATGTGAAAGGTGTATTTCAGTAATTGTAAGTCCAATGAACACTGATGATGTTTATTTTCAAACTATTAACCGGGGTGGTTTATCTGTTCCTAGTGATTTTGTGGTTTGCTTAGGCAAACATGTAATAGGTATCATGCAGGCATTAATATCAGAAGAGTTCGAAGACAGATTTTTACTAAGCAATGATCAAACACGTGATCTAGTAACTTTAGCAGAAATCGGCATTCTGAACGACAATAGTATTTCAGTAGACTTAAGTAAATCTTGTGAGTGTGGACGGGCGTATGCTAAATTAGCATCAGATGTGATTTTTAAGATGTCAAATGTATTATTAAATAACTATACAAAGAGGAAAAATGACAAAATAAATGTAAAATGTAGTAAGATAAAACTTAAAATATTTTCTTAGGTCACTTTATATTCCTGAAAAGTGTAATCTCTTTGTTCGAATAAAATATATTTGAAATAAACCTTGTTGTTTCATCCAACCCGTTTACAAAGTTCCCTACACCTATATATATACTGTAATAGTAATTTTATCATAAACTCAATTAGTTCAAACAAATTCTGTTTTTAATACAAATTTATATCGCTTGTGCATAATACTCAGGGCTGGAAGTAAGTGGTGAATATTATACGTTTATATAAACATCTATTTTTTATTATTTATTAATACAATTTGTAACATTGTAAGCACCATTTCATGCTAAAAATGAATCCACTAAACTGATTTAATTTTCATTACTTTTAATGTGAATAAGCGCAGTTTTGGCGAAATGTTGAACGTTTTACCGCTGGCGTCAATGCCCGGAGTGGGCCGGGGGTGGGGGTGAGATGCGGCGTTGCCACATCGAAGGCCGCGGCCTTATACAGAGAAGGCTATGGGTAGTAGCGTACAGTAGGAAATGTATGTGAAGAAGTGGTTGGCTGTGTGCGCAAAAGCAGGGACGGCCAATGCGCATGCGCTAACAGCGTGGAGGTCAGCGTAGCGAGTCAGTCGGTGACAGAGGTTAGTCGCGTCATCTAGTGCACTGCCTTTTCAAAAAAACATTGTAGTGTTTTATTATTTCTGGACTATAATCAACTTAATGCAATTGTTATAAATATTGTATGTACTGTTATAAATATTGTATATATTGTTATAAATCTTGTATAAATTATTTATAAATATTGTACATAACTTTTAAAAACATAGCCATAAAAAACAGACTGGGTAGTAGTGTACTCAGCAGTCAAATCCTCCCTCCTCCCTTCCACACTCACATCCCTACCTGCGCAGGCCCGCTTCTTCACAAATATTTCCATCTGTACCACTGTTTTGTGTTTCTGTGCATCGTTCCTGTGGATCCGGGTCAGTAGTCGGTCACTTCACTCTTTCATATCTCGTATCAGAAGAATGTAACTTGACTCTCCGTTCATACTACAATGAAAAGTATCTTGTGTAAATGAAAAATCCAGTATATTCTTTTATCCTTGTTTCCCTTTTATTTTTCAGAATAATAAATTGCAATTTATCAAGGCTCGTTGTGGCATTACAACATTGTTATTTCAATACTAATGTAAAAGTTTTAAATGGTTTAGATAAAATAATACAAGAACATTTGTTCTCTCATTCTCTTTTTTTCAAATATAATTTATTTAAACAAAAAACATGTTCTGTTTAATCTGTTTGTACAGTAATTAAAAGGAAAATATATTTTTTCCTCGATGTATGTATCATGTATGAAGAAAGTACAAAGATTTTAAAATGGAAAAGAGTGATGCGTTTGTAAAAATAATTGTATCAAACTGTTGAACCGCTGCCGTGAATTTAGCGAATTTTCAAAATTAAATATATATGTTTTAGGATGTCATCCAACTATTTCGGAAATAGTTCTACTCACGAAGGCGCTGAATAGCTACCTGTGTGTACGAAATATGTACGTATAATTTGTTTGCATCTTAGCCTCCAGCGACGACTCGCGCACTGCTTCAAGGTTCCACTTCGAGTTTGCACCTTGACCTTGCGGCCTTTGCTTATGAAACGCATCGCTTCGCTCGCAGCCTACAAACCTGGCCGTCGGCCTTGGATCAGTGGCTCCAAGTATACGTGGAAGAAGATCTAGAAGGTATACGTGAATTTGAATCGTGTACTTTTGTGGTATTTTACGTTTAGATCGATTTTGGGGAGGACCAAGTGAGCTATAAGGTGGTGTAAAAAACAAAATTTGCATAATAATATTCTACATATATATTTTTTAGATGAAATCCTAAACAAATTTGATTCTAGTATGGAAAATCTCAAAACATTTAATTAAATTACAAGTGAAAAAACAGACTAAGACATGTAATTTAATTAAATAGCCCTTGCTTAGGAAGTGTGTAAGCGGGGGAAAAAATAATAATAACACCACTGAAGCTGCAAAATAGGAATTAAGATTGTTTTCAATGTCGTATACACGAGGTATTCAGTCTGTTAGTTCAATAATTGCAGTAAAGCAGTACAAGTGAGATATCATCGACCAATATCTGGAGCGATCAGGGTAGCTCAGTTGGTAGAGCATTACGACGCAAACGTAAAGGTTCCGGGTTCAACTCCCGGGTTTTTTACTTGTAATTTAATTAACTATCCATTGCTGAGGAAGTGTGTAGGCGGGGGGGGGGGGTATAAACTCAAAACATTGTTACATCCGGTCAAAAAATGCTTCCGGTTGATGGATTTTTTTTAGCTGACGAACCCATCCGAGCGATTTAGACAACCAACGTATGTACCAAATTTGGACCCAATTGGACTTAAAATGCGGCCGTTAGGGGGCGAAAACGTATACAGAGTGTTCATAAAGTCCCTTTAACCCCTTTATTAATTTGTTACTGAAAATAAGTTAACAAAACTTTGTATATATGATGTGTTGCATAACAGGACACATTTTGTGACATATCTGACACTCTATGATTTTGTGGTGCTTAGGAGGGTTAGAAATTTCAAATATAAAGGTAGGTCGTGTAAACCACCATTGAAAAGCTTATTAAAAGAGAAACACAATGGCGCAAACTAGAGCTTAATATCTTACTTCATTTTAAATTAATGGTCAATCAAAGTTCTGGAAAATAACCTACACATTCCTAATATCAACAAATTAATAACCTGCGTTGATGCTATGATAACAATATATTTGTTCATAACTTTTATTGTCCATAACTTTGAAACGAAGCAAGGTACTAAGCTCTAGTCTGCGCCATTCTGTTTGTATTTTAATAAGTTTTTCAATGGTGTATTACATGATTACTTTGATATTTGAAATTTTTATCCCCCCTATGATGGGGCTCAAGACCCCAAAAATCATATTCAGATATGACAAAAACATTTTCCTGTTATGCAACACAAGATATATACAAAGTTTTGTTAACTTATTTTCAATAACAAAAACAATAAAAGGGGTTAAGGGGACTTTATAAACACTTTGTATATATACATATATGTCATTTTTAATAACACCTCAAAACGTGTTCTGGGGACCATTATCGATGCTCATTTACTACAACCGACCTTAGGTCTCACCATAAGGGTCACTGCAATAGCTCATCTTTCCTTTGGAAATTCTATAATAACCGGAATGAACGGATTATTCTTCGAATTGATCCTTTTGGTGAACACATCCAAATTAAATGATTCTAGAGCCACGATGGCCGTGGTTGTTAAGGCGTCAAAGCTTTATCAATCGTCATGGCAACCATCAATGGAAACGTTCCGGGTTCAATTCCCATTGACCCCTAATAATTTTCTAAATAGTTTCTTAACAGACATCGTTGGCTGTGGTTCGGATTCCACGTAAAACTGTAGGTCCCGTCTTCTTTAGCCTTAAGTGCAAAACAACAGGACTTAAAAAAAAAAAATAAAATAAATAAAGGATTCTAATGTTTGAAATAACCTGTTTTGTCCATCACTACTAACATTTGAATTGCATCACTATAATAACAAGTACATATAATAAATACATACTAGGCATTAATTAAAAAAAGGAATACATACAGGCACAAAATCAGCAGCTCTATGAAATTTAAACCTTTTACCTTATTCGCTTACGAATGTATAATAAGATTTTGTAACCATTCTGTATAGCCTACATCAAAATTCAAATTACATCAAATTTCAGCGTAAAAATCAACCGTAACCAAACTTCATCTTTAAAAGAAAACACTATTAAATGCTTGCTTGCTATCAAATGGGACTGAAACAATTTATTGAAGAAAAATATTTAGTTGTTTAGAAACAGGAATTCCAATTAAACTCGGTGTACTAGATGCGTCTGTGTAAGCCACCGCAGTAGTTTGGTATTTGTAATCTATTGGTGTTGTGTCAAGCATTTCAACAAAGGAACGTACAGCAAATTGAAATTATCAAGACAAAGAAAGTGGTTATAAATGTTAATAAATAATGTCATTAAATATAACTATTAAAAATAAATACTAACCATAAACACACTGAACGTTCTAATATACGATACTATCAGGTAAACGTATAGGAATGATAATGAAATGAATGCATGTAGGATAAATATCGAGACTTATAAAATAATACCTACAGTTGGTGCAAACTAGGAGAGTGTCTGGCCTAATGGGCGTGTCATCCCTTCTATTTATCTCCTAACCAGCCTTGGCGGTACAACCAATTCCACATAAAACTACAGTCGGGAGCGCGGAATAAGGTGGGTGAGAATTTCTGCGCTGTTGCCAGATATGGGACTGACAAAGTGAGGAACGGTCGAGAATCGCTTGCTCTGCGGCACGATCTGGCAACACTGAGCATCCAGTGTTGCCTAGTCCGAGCGCCACTGCCCACCCCGACTTTTAATAAAACTTTTATTTAAAACTTGTAAATAAAACTGTTCTCGTTTCGTGTATAACGGTTAAATGTTTGTAAATATTTGCTAATTGAACAACAGTTAAACAAATAATTAACCAAATCAAATGATTCAATATTTTCAACCTGTTTATTAAAAATATAATGTTATTATATTTATGTATCTATTCAATAGATTATTATTAATAGTTAATTACAGTATTATTAGAAAATATACAATAATTATAATAAAATACTATGAGATGCTCTTCTTTTTCAGTTATTGTTTTCTTTCACTTTAAAATTAGATTTACACAACTTTTATAAATTAACGAAAATATTTACAAACGGAAAACAAAACGAATACTAAAATATACTTAAATATGAAAAATAATGAATAAAAACGTGAATCCAGAATAAATAAACAGTGTGGTCGGACCAACGGAGCGTTTGTGGCAGGACCTTTTAGTTTCGCGCGCAATTTTATTGTCGCTAAACAAGCACTTTAAAAACCAAAACCGTGCTTTGGAGACAAAAAATGTTTAAACAACAGTTTTAGTACGTGTGATTCCTACAACTTTACCGCTGACAAAACATCGATACTTGAAACATTTTAAAAATCCTCGTTTACTGAAAATTTTATGTCAGATGATTCCTAAACTTAAGTTTGCATTTTACTTTTTTAATGTGTACAATTACGTAAAAATATATTTCAGGTAGAAAATGTGAAGGATAGAATCGTACATATTTCCTCTAAAAACCTGTTTAAAAAAATTTTTATTTAAGATAACTCAACCCATAAGTCACCTACGGCTAAGGAGAGCAAAGCAGGTTACAAATCGACAAACTATTTGGTCTGGTAAAAGACTACTTTTCTTGGCTTGCACGATATGACAGCAGCGCAAAAATTCTCACCCGCCTTATTTCGTGCTCCTGACTGTAGGTCCGCAAATAACATTGAGAAAATGGACAGAGTCTCACATTCTTATTTTACCTACTTTCATACGACATTTATATACAAAAGTATTTTATCTTTTAGACGAACTATGACAAATATTTATAAATAAGTAGGCCTACGATTTTGCTTCATAAAGAATGCATAAGATGTTATATATAATTGTGATGAAAGATTTTACAAAAGTTGTTTATAAAATAAAGTGATGACAACAAATATTCAAAGCAAGACCTTTTTTTCAATTTTAAGTAAAAAGAAAACTTTTGCGAGAAAGTTGTAGATAGTTAGTGGAATTTAATTTTGTATTTGAAATAAATTTCTGTATGACCTTTGTTTGGTCTGGATGAAGGTAATTCCTGTAATGAATAAATTGTGCTTATTTGACATTGTTTTGGTGAGATCCTAGGTGTACTACTGAAACGAATGGGCCCCTTAGTGCGAGGAATGGTTATTTTATTGGTGCCGGTGTTGCACCACGGTCCGAAACCTTAATCGGTCAAACACTTATTGAGGGGAAACCACAACCACTAACAGCCACACACACACACACACACACACGCGCGCGGATAACCAGCTTTCATGAAACTACTTTTAATAGAGCATTAATTAATGATACGCACACTAGAACACCACTACAAGGTCGGCCTTGACTTACAAGCCCTGATAAACATAGCTGTAAGAATTAAAAATAATAAATAAACAAGTTTAGAATAAGTGTAAATCTATTTTTATTTTCATCAATAAATTTCTGTCGAGAAATAAATTATCACTCCAACATTCTTTATTTATACGGATCAATTAGGCTTACGTGTACAGTGAAAAACCGAGGTCTATATGTTTTTATTGAGGTTGTACTGATCCAGTACCCACTTTACTTCCCCTCTCGGACGTGAGAGATCCGTACTTATTACTGGGACAAATGTAGAAATTAGGTATGTGGAAAAATGTAAAATTTATCTCTTCATTTTTTTCAAATAACAACATCCTCCCCATGACCCGTTATTTTGTCCGCTGTTTATTCTCGTCGGTTCTTCAATAATATTTTCTTTATAACATAAACTACTGAATTAATTTACCAATATATTATCTAGTTCAGTTCAGCAGCATCTCCCCCACTCGGTCCCCGAGGCTGACTCTCCGCTGATGAAGCGAGCGAGCGCTGTTATTTCATTCCAAAGCAATTATACGATCCAATTTAAAACGAAATTGTTTCCACTAAGAAATAAAGCGTTTCAAACAATTTTGCTCGCAGTAGTTTTGCAACAAACGTTATAAATTTATTTTCAAGCCATCCGGCGGTTCGTGATTTTATTCCTGGCGGAAAAAGTTATTTAAATATGATAAATTATACCCCACAGACAAAACAATGTTGCAATGTGTTCCCAGGTTAGACAGCTTTTGCATAATAGTAATTGCTGAATAGTAATTCAGATTAGCCTATAATATCATAACGTTATACTACATACAAATAAATAATTCGACCACGCAGCTGAACCGCTGACGTGAGTTGAGCAAATTTCCAAAATTGAGTTTATAGGAATATGTTTTATTGTTTCAACAATTTGGGGAATAGGTCATTCACGTTGGTGCTGAATAGCTGCACACCATTCCGCATATTGGTAGTAATTTCAATACACAAACATTGCGTGCTTCGCACGCCAACCCCAGGGTAAAATCCACCAAATGGCTTTGATCCGGGTAATTGTATGGTATTTTACGATTTGATCGATTTTGGGGGAACCAAGAGAGCTATAAGGACGAGTAAAAACACAAAATGTGCAAAATAACATCCTACATTTATATTTGTAGAGAAAATTAAAAAACAAATACATTCTCGTAGGAAAAATCTCAAAAAATAGTTACTTCCTGTCAAAAAACATACTTCCGGTTGTTGGATTTTCTTGGCTAACGAACTCGTCCGAGCGATGTAGGCAACCAACATTTGTCCTTAATTTTAACCAAATCGGACTTAAAATGCGGCCGCTAGAGTACGAACAAATATATATAATATATATACATGATTTTTAATAAAACCCCAAAACGTGTTCTGCGGACCATGATCGGTGCTCATTTGCTACTCCCTACCTTGGTTCTTACCATAAGAGCCACTGCAATAGCTCATTCTTCCTATGGAAATTCGCTAATAAACGGTTTTGTCCTATTAACTGACATAGAATTAATGTAGAACGAAACTGCTGAAGATACAAATACGAATATTTAAAGGTATATATTCTTATAAGGACATAGACGGACAGTAACAAAAGATTTAGCCAAATTTTGATTTTAAAGCGTAAAAATAGTTGAAATTCAAAGGTTTAGTCCCAGCCCTATAACGGATATTAGGAATAAAATTTTAGTAACACTCGTTTGTGGAATAAATCCCCACCATTACCCTAAACTTAAAATCAGTTAATTATTATTCACAACCAACAGACTAGGTTAGAGAAGTGTAAACTTTTTACAGATAGAGCCAAGTAGCGTGAAGCGTCACTTGAGCATGCGCTGTAACGTCTTACCCTCTCCTACTGTATTGTGAGTCTTCAGTACAGTCACCACCAAAAAGTGTTTATATACAATCAACACGACTACATAGAAGACTTGAATTAGTCAGGGCAGGCGGCTCTGACTGTAATCCGCCGCGAGAGGGGAAATGTGGTGGGAGCCGGCGTAGGAGACTTGCACAGTATGCACACCCCCTCTTCGCGCTCCATCCTAATTGGCGCTATCTGTAACACCACTTACGAAATGAGGAAGCACGATGTCTGTTTCAGATAAATTACCAACTAAACTATTTTAACACAACTTAAAATCAGTCTAATCTAAAATTATTAAAGATTATACATTCGAATCAACTGTGTTATATGTTATTTTATTTTATTGGTTGCTATGGTAATGAATGTTAATACATTCAAGAAACATGTGTCGGTTCATCAGTCTAGGAATAACCTAAAATTATTTTGTGTGTTTAACTTTAATTTGATGTATTTCTGATTCGTTATTATATACAAATATTAACTTTCTGCACTTCTTCATCGTTTAAACTTTAACTGTGCCGAATTTCATACTCCTCCGTCCGCGTAATTTTAGTAAAAAGCGGGTACAAAGTTTTTGCATCACGTATTTTAGTATATAGATACTCTGCTATATACACATGTGTACTGTATATAGTAGAGAGTGACGGAATAGAGCGTTTCAGAAAATGCGTGACGGTAAAATCCGATTCATCGCCGGCAAAAATGTTTGGATTCGGTGCGCCTACAAAATTTTTGTCTTCAAAAAGCAAACAAACAAAACGTCAACGATAAAAGCCTATTTTATTAGAATTCAAACATGGGTTGTTACATATTATATATAAAACAGCTTTTAATCAAAAGCCTATACTAAACCATAAAACATGTCTTGAAATCTTTTATGTTATTTTATTACCAGTCAGAATCGGTTAGCTTTTTAATCAACCAAGAGAGTTTTAAAATTATGATCATTTCACTCTATTATATAAAATAATCCTGTCATTCACAAAAAAATACCTGGCTCCACTGCGCATGAGTCAGGATCTAGGATACAACCCTACCCAGATCCAAGTGTCTCTGTCCTAATCAATCGTCGTTTCAGTGATAACATCAGATTATACAAACTGCAATCTGTTTCCATTTGCTTCACATTGAATCGCCTCGGGAATTAGTGAGCGAAGCGAGCAGGGGCGATGTTTATAATAATAAACGGTACCAGATAATTGCCACATACTTTCTCCCAGTTGAAACTTTATACCTTCCCAAGAGTAGCATAGGAGGTGGTTATGTAGAATTGCAAAAGTAGGAAAATGTTACCATGGAAAATATTAGATGCACGTAACACACATCCATATTATATTATTATTATTATTTAAACTATTCAATCGATTTCGAACAAATTTGCACCAACATGCCAATTAGAACTGTATAGATGCACGGAAAAAGGTTTTGAAAATTTTTGAAAAACAACCCCCTTTTTGGCAAAAATAAACCCCAAAAATCAGTTATTATTATTATTACCTAAACGAGAATTTTTAGAAAGATGCGGTATTTTGCATATAATGGTAGTGTACATTAAAGGGCTACAAATAAGCCAAAATTTATCAAAATCGTTAGAGCCATTTTTGAGAAATGATTTTTATCGTTTTTTTGCCATTTTTGGGGGGTAAAACCTCTTAAAAATCTAAAATTTGAAAAAATGGGAAAAAATATTCCCTGGAGATATTCTAGAACTACACCTATATACCAAATGTCATCAAAATCGGACCGTTGGTATGGTCTCCACCTCTGTTCAGGGAGCACCAAAACAGATAATTCCACTAAAAATTCAAATTCGAAAATTTGGACGAAAACAATACGTTCTCTATATACTACGTCTAGGGTGGAGAAAGTAAAAAGAACAATTATTTGTTTATTTGTTTGGAACTATACATCAAAAACAATTTATCAGAATTTTATAAAAGCATTATCAATGTTTTAAGTATTGTTATCTGATGGATATAGGGTATGTTTCGCCATGATTTTTTGAAAATCAGAGCAATAAATGAAAAAATTGTAGACGCACCGTTTTGTGCTTGTTTGCTTTCTAGGGGGAGACCAAAACACAATTCTCATAAAAATACCTTTAATCGTCATACCCGTTTCAACGACCGTCATCCCCACCTTTGTCGTTGGAACACGTTTGACGATTAAACGTTTTTTCTGTAGGGTTGTGTGTTCTGTATTTGTATTCTTAGTAAAAATTGTTTCTCAAGAGTTAACTCAACTATATTTATGAATATGGCTAAACTGTTAAACATGAACTAAATAGTAAAGTAAAGTAATGCTAGCAGCGAAAATCTCTCTAAAAAAAAACACGAAAACTATCGTATATACAGATCCAGCGTTGAGCGAAATGTTATTTCGGGACGTTTATAAGGAAAGAAAAAGGGCTTGTGTCAAAAAGAGTAAACCAGAAGGGGGCCGTAGTGTATTTCACAGAATCTCTTAACTCGTGCTTCTGTTTTGTATTTCAATGTAATAACTACGTGCCATATTATTATTAAGACAAGGCAGTTGACTGCAGGTCTCCAAGTCGCAGACCTATACTACACTACTAGCATCGAGTTTGTGTGCGTTTCATTCTTCCGCTAACAAATAATTGGGCAGCTTCATAAAGGCGGAAACTAGAGGGTTACAGACGTAATCTTGACTGTAAACGTACTGAAATGCGCCTATGTGAATTCTCATGTGATTATGTGTTATCAAACACAGCTTTCTCTCACACATTCAAAAAATTAACGGATGTATTATATTACTTTCTCACTATACTATTAGTAGCCTATAGAGAAAGTATAGTGATCACAAAATAAAATCGATGTTGAGATTTTTGTGGAAATATCCGTTTTGGTACCCCCTGAGTCCAAAAAAGTGGTTTTTATAAAATGTCTATACGTATACAAAGCTAGAGCGAAAACTATTCGATCGATTTCAAACAAATTTGCACCAGACATGTCAAGTAGGCCTGTATAGATGCACGAAAAACGGTTTTGAAATTTTTTGAAAAACAATCCCCTTTTTTGACAAAAACCACAAAAAATCAGTTATTTTTTATAAAAAATCGGCTCTAACGATTTTGATAAAATTTGGCTTATTTGCAGCCTTTAATGTACCCTAACGTATGGAAAAACCCGCATCTTTCTAAAAATTATCGTTTAGCTAATAATAATAATAATAAGTGTTTTTGGGGTTTTTTTTTGCCACAAAGGGGGTTGTTCTCCAAATTTTTCAAAACCTTTGTTCGTGCATCTATACAGGCCTAATTGACATGTTTGATGCAAATTTGTTCGAAATCGATCTAATCGTTTTCTCTCTAGATAATAATAATATTTATTAGTTAATCTCCTACGTTAATAAATCACCTCTCCTACCCCACCTTCAATTACGAAGTCACATTGAATCTGTTTAATAATTTAAATAAATATGTTTGCGAGAAAGTATGTGCCAGTTCCTGGTACCGTTTATTTTATTTAGTATTCCACCTCGAGCAACAAGTTGATGTGATAACCGCCAGACTGCAGGCTCGAGTAGGAACACAAATTCGGTCCGTATGTGCTTTCACATTAAAGTAGATTGTTTCGTCATAAATAATTGTCAAAATTTATTGAAATTAATTTTATTTGAAAGGTAATTAAACTTTGAATGTGGTGAATTTATTAAATTTTTTATTTTGCATTATTGACAAAGAAGAAAAACCCGAGTATTGTTATTTTTTTTACTTTCTCCCCTCTATACGTAGTATATGGAGAAAGTATTTTTTTCGTAAAAATTTTCGAATTTGAATTTTTAGTGGAATTATCTGTTTTGGTGATCCCTGAACCCCAAAAAATTGTTTAGTGGAATTATCTGTGTTGGTGCTCCCTGAATCCAAACATATTTTTAGTGGAATTATTTGTTTTAGTGCTCCCTGAACCCAAAAAAGTGTTTTTTGGTGATGTCTGTCCGTGTGTCTGTGTGTCTGTAAGGATGTGTAGGCTACAGAGCTGGAGACCATACCAACGGTCAGATTTTGATGAAATTTGGTATGTAGGTGTAGTTCTGGAATATCTCGAGACGTTTTTTTTTCATTTTTTCTAATTTTGTATTTTTAAGGGGTTATACCCCCAAAAAATTGCCAAAAAACGAGAAAAATCAAAATTTCTCAAAAACGGCTCTAACGATTTTGATAAAATTTGGCTTATTTGTAGCCCTTATAATGTACCCTAAAATATGCAAAAAACCGCATCTTTTTAAAAATTCTCGTTTAGGTAATAATAACTATTTTTGTTGGTTTTTGGGCAAAAACAGGGTTGTTTTTCAAAACATTTTAAAGCCTTTTTTCGTGCATCTATACAGACCTAATTGACATGTTTGGTGCAAATTTGTTCGAAATCGATCGAATATTTTTAATAATAATAATAATAATAATATAATATAATAGTATAATATGGATGTGTGTTACATGCATCTAATATTTCCCATGGTATGTCCTACTTTTGCAATTCTAAATAACCACCTCCTATGCTACTTTTGGGAAGGAATAAATTTTCAACTGGGAGAAAGTATGTGGCAGTTATCTGGTACCGTTTATTTTATTATTTTTTTTTTTTTTTTAGTTAAGTCAAAGAACAAATTTAGTGAAAAACAAATGTTATAAACTAAATTATATACACATTCGGATGGTCCTAATATTTAAAATGTCATATTCAGAATAATTTTCTGATCATTTCTACTCCAGTAGTTTTATTCCGCCTTTAACATTGCTCTTATGGGAGTAGAAATTTTGCTGGGTCTGACGAGCTTTAATGGAAAATGTATTAAATTTCGTTTAGTTTTAATTATATTTAAACTTTGATAGCAGAACACATGTTACATATTTTCTCATCCGCTTGCCGTTCAAGGTCCAAGGTGAAGTAAATTTAATGCAACGGTGGTCACGTGACGTTACACCTTTTGTTTTTTCAAAAATGGCGATGCAATAAACACTCGAAAAAGAATTTTACAATGAAAACATAAATACTTATATTCAGTTAAAACAAAAATTCAAATTGTGTTCAAGAGCCATTTTATTGCAAAGCGACTGTACTGCACGATGTAACGGTGGGATCGAACAAGACTTTTAATTAGTGGTACAACCTTTGCCTCGTGTCTCGCTGCTCGTACAGTCAGATGCACACTGTAGTTCAACTTTAAACAACAAGTGTAAGCGTAATTTTGAGGTTATGTAATTTCAAAACATTGAATATAAATAATAGAGCACTCTACAAGAAGTTTTCGTGAGATACAGATATGTATTATTATCTAGCGAAGATGTGTAGGCCGGGAGTAGTAAATGAGCACAGATCATGGTCCCCAGAACACGTTTTAGGGTGACATTAAAAATTGTATTAATATCTAAATGTGTTCGCACTATAACGGCCGAATTTTAAATCCGATTTGGTCCCAATTTGGTACAAATGTTTTTGTCTAAGTAGCTCAGAAGAATTTGTTAGCAAAAAATTCAACAACCAAAAGCACTTTTTTTGACCGAAAGTAACTGTTTTTTTAGATTTTCGTACTAGAATGGAACTTTGTTCCCTCAAAACGATCGAAACGTAAAATACCATAAAAGTACCCAGTTCAAATACACGTGGGGAGGATTTTATCGAGCGAGCGTCTTGTGGTACGAGGCCGACGGCAAAATGTATACCCTGCGAGCGAAACGAAGCAGTCCATAATACGAGGCCGCAAGGGAGTGGAACGAAGGAGAGCGTGAGTCGAAGCTGGATGCTTGGATGCAAACAAATTCTACTACAGATAGCGCCAATTAGCATGGAGCGCGAAGAGGGGAGTGTGCAAATCGCATACGCCGGCTCCCACTAGTCTGGAGAACATTTCCCCTCTCGCGGCGGAGTACAGTCAGTCCACGCTTTTGTCTGCCGCCAGCTTACCTAAAGCCGGGTTTACAATAAATCGAAAGTGTGAGTAGGCCTACTGTTTACTTACAACGATTTCTTGTCGAATCTTCAGTGACGGTAATTTAATTTTTCCTTTCAGCTGGATAATGACAAACCTAAGTACGAGCTGAAGCAAAATGGGGTTACCCTTTCCTATAAAACCAGCAATAGACTTGATAAAACTTAAATACTAAATATAAAACCACCAATAACAAATACAATTAAACTGGTATTTATAAACTTAAGGGTCTGCTCCAGTAAACGAGAAAGCAACCGGAAACGCAACCGCATCTCACTGTATCCCTATCTAAACAGTGCAATTTCTTGCAGCTGAACGCTTTGACATTGCCTCATTTCAAACCATTTTATAAGTCTATCTTTTGTAATAGAGTGTGGAAAAAAAACTGAATATTCTTTATAAATTTTCGGATCCGGCTTGCAAATTATTTTTCATTATTAATTTTTTGTTGTGTTAGGAAAAAAATTCAAACTTTGTACTTACAAAATGTCAATTACATAACAAATCAAAAGCTTTTAAAAAAATGTAAATTGTAAGACGGATGATTAATTTTAAGGCGTATTAATTTTAATTTTTTAATTTTTGTAAGGCGGATGTATTGTTACTGCAGCCGCACTGAATTCTGTTTTAAATTGAAATTTTTGTTTATAATTTTTGTAATGGAACCCCTAAGCAGGCGGATAGCCTTAGGGGCCCTATATTGCGTTTTCTCTAGGATAAGTATTTTATTTCCTGAAAGAATTGGTTATTTTATAAATGTGTATTTTATTTTGTAACATTTTATTGTAGTTGTTTTATAATTCTTGTTATTTTAAGTTAGTATTATTGTCATATTTAGAGTTATGTATAAATAGAAAAGGAAGAAAATAAAAATGTATTTAATTTTTTTCAAAAGCAATAAATAAATAAATAAATTGTGACTGTGCTTAAAATGAGACCTTGCAAACAATTTTATGATAAAAAGTAAACGAAATAAATGATTTGAAATATAACACTGCTCTTATGGGATAAAAATCCAAGATGGCCGCCACTACAGAAGACCCTTAAGTTTTTTAACAGTGTTTCTGTCTGCCAACGGATCAAATTCCTTGTATTTTCGAACGAGTGCTGAGTACGCAAGGTCTTTTTTATCGCTGTCGGAGTATTCTTTGCTCTTAATTTGCCACAAGCAGGTAAAACGCCGACGTAGTTCAATAAATTCAGTTGAGAATTCTCGAGGAGTTTGAGCTGCCATGCGATCAATTGAATAAAAGCAACACAAGGTAAAAAAACACGTAAAACGGAATCAACGAACTATTGCGACAACCTTTCCGGTGAACGGCCCATGCAAACTGAGTCAAATCCTAGCGATAAATGGGTGCTACAGATAGTGCCAAGTAGCGTGAAGCGTCACCTGAGCATGCGCTGTAACGTCTTACCCTCTCCTAGTCGATTATGAGTCTTCAGTACAGTCACCACCAAAAAGTGTTGATATACAATCAACACGACTACATAGCAGACATGAATTAGGAAGGACAGGCGGCTCTGACTGTACTCCACCGCTAGAGGGGAAATGTGGTGGGAGCCGGAGTAGAAGACTTGCACACCCCCTCTTCGCGCTCCATCCTATTGGCGCTATCTGTACTTGTTTACACGTTCCAATTTATCGTTAAGATTCGCAGAAATTGATGCCGGCCGGCTCCAACAATCCAATCCAATTCTAATAAATCGCTACAATGTCCTGTTTACACTGAACGATAAATTGTAACGATTCCATTGCGCCGAACGTTCCAATTTATCGGTGTTGTCAACGAGCGCCTATCATTTTCCCCAGAACAAATTTTAGGGTATCATTAAAAATGTTATATATATATTATATATGTGTGTGTGTGTGTGTGTGTGTGTGTGTTTGCACTCAAAAGAACGCATTTAAAGACCAATTTGGTCCAAATTTGGTACACACATTGGTTTTCAAAGTGCTCTTACCGGAAGAAATATATTTTTGTGCTTTCTCGTGCTAGAATTAAACTTTTTTTAGAGTTTATCTAAAAAATTATGTAATAGATTATTCTGCACATTTCATTTTTTTTACACTCCCTTATAGACCGTCTAGCTTCCCTAAAATCGATCAAAACGTAAACTGCTATAAAAGTAACCGATTCAAATCCACGAATACCTTCTGGATCTTCTATCGCGTATATCTGGGGCATCTTTTGATCTGAAGCGGCCCGTGATCCGGAACTAGAGACAGAGGTGTAAACAAATTCTACCAATACAATTAAATCACGCAGGCACCTATTCATCAACTTCAGGAGTAACTTAATTTTGGAAATTAGATCAACTCACGTCAGCGTTTCAGCTGGGTGGTCGAATTATTTTAAACTCAGGTATATCCTAAGTGGATTTAAGATGAGGTAACCTATATAGTTCCACGAGAATAGAGAGTTGATATTCTGCACAATTAATTGTTTCCTATCTGATTGTTGTGTTCTTATCTCAAGCTGCGATTATTTATCTTTTTAATGGATGAAAACAAACCACTGAATTCAATTCAATTTATCAATCAATTCATTTCCTTAAATAAACAAATAAAACATAGATAAAATAAAACCTGAACACAAAATCTCACAATAAATACGTTTACTAACCTCAAACGCGTTTCAACGACAATGTCGCCATCCTCAGTGATTCATCGGCTACAGTAACCAAACTATAGCCCTAATACCTAATTATATAACAACTGTACACGTCAAATTGTTGTTTAGTACAAATTTTGTATGATATTTATTTCAGTTAATGTCTCATTACTAAGTTATTTATTATCCGATTGTAGCAAATAAAGTATGATTTTGTTCGTCTTAAAATTCTACATTTATTATTACTGGTAACATTTTTTTATAAAAATTACGGTTTTCGTGAAATTTAACATCAAAGATTTTAAATGGCCGCCATCTTAAAACTGTTTAAGATATCGTAACGAAATTGTATACACTTGTTTGAACTACCAAGGTACACGTTCGTGCCAAATTTTAAGTTTCTATCTAAAATATTACTCAAGTTATAAAATAATTTGCAAAAAATACAAACAGACGGACAGACAGAAAACTAGGCATGTCAGACCCATATTTATGTGACGTTTTTTGATTGTCTTGGCCTAAGGAACAAATACACAAAATATTTCCAGGGAGTTTGTAAACACCCGGTATATTATATATTATAAAGGAACAAAAAATGCCCACATGGGCCTAAACCTGTGAGTGGGCACGAATCGCTCAATATGCACACAATGAGGATAAAAGTAAACAAAATAAAAAGATTCCATTAAACATTATCATGTCGAGCTGAGTCATTCTACTAACAAAACTAAACTAGGCCTACTACCTATTATTAGGTTTCCAAAGAAGTTGTCCCTGCAAAACTAACATAAAACAAGATGTTATCATTTAAGTTGAAGCAAAATACATGTTGGACCTTATACCAGTAGTTCAGTCGATACATATCAGACAATGAGGAAACGGTAAGATCAATATCTATCTGTAAGTAGATAAGATAACCTGCTCGGCAGTATCCCTTCCCAATTCAAACAGCCATGCATTAATAAGCCTTTTAAAATTAAATAAATTATAATTTTTAAACAGACGTAGCTTGCCCGGAAGATTTTGATACAAAACTTGTGCTATATAATGCGAGTTAGTGACAGAAAACGTTCTTATTAGCTTGTTAGACCTTATCCTAAAGACATTTGAAGAACGCGTTAAAAGTTCATGATCAACTTTTTCGAAAATGTTATTATAATTTTGAAATATATAACTGGCCAGGGTTCTTACAAACAATTGCCTTACACTCAGTACTTTAAAAGTTTCAAAAACACCGTTTGAAGAAAAACTTCGGTTATTTTTTAAAGCCGTTTTTAATATTGCTTTCTGAATTACATTAAGTGGCTCAAGAATCGAACTAAAAGCCCCGAGCCTAGCTATTATTCCCCCGCCCCCATAAGTAAAGACTGGCAATACGCGTAGTACGCGAGTTTTAATTCATGGAAATCTAGAATGTCACTAAGTTGCCTGAAAACATAAATTAATTTTCTAGTTTTTTTTCTTTTAAAAAAAATTATCTGTTCAGTCCATTTCAGTCTCTCATCGAATAATACCCCTAAATATTTACAGGACTCGACGCCTTCTATGTTTCCACATAAACATGTATTGTTAAGGTAATCACCACATGTATGCAGTTTTAATCTATTATTTTCGAAATCTGTATTTGCCCTTAATGATAAGGGTAGAAGCTTAGTTTTAGAGATATTAAGTGATAAAAGGTTTTGATCAAACCACTTTTTTACGTCCGATAACTCTTTGAGAGCTTTAATTTCAACATCTTTCCAACTATCGCCTTCAAATAAAACGGCTGTATCGTCAGCAAAAAGAAATAATTTCCTCTCGATAGGTAAATTACTTAAGCTAGTTATGTAAATTAAGAACAAAATAGGCCCTAACGTACTTCCCTGAACAACCCCATAGTCAAACGCGAACTGATCACTATTAACTCCACATATAGACACAATTTGTTTCCTGTTAGAAAGATAGCTCTCAAACCGCTAATAAGATTTGCCACGGTATCCGCATAATGCTAATTTGCGCAATATTTTACCATTGAAACAATAATACTCATAATTTTACTTCCCTTGAAGAGAGCTGAAATTTACATAGGAAAAGATTCTTGTGAGTTTATAAGAAATTAAAACCAAGGAGCCTAAAGTCTTAAAAACAATGAAAACCAGTATTTTACCAGCCTAAATTTTATGTTATTATTTTAACTTAGGTATTGGCTGAACTTATGTTGCTGTAAATTAATTTCTCGAATTTTATATTGAGGGCTTTCCAATAAAAAGGTAATTCATATTTTCGATTTATGTGAGGTAACATATTTTTTCACACAAATAATGAAAAATGTCCTAATTAGAAAGATATGAACAATCCATTTATAAAGACTTTAACTTCTAGTTAGTATTACAGTATTTCCCAAAAGTACAGGCATTGTCTTTAGTAAATAAAATAGTTTTTAGTATATTTGATCAATCCCACATTTCAGTGAACCAACAATACAGTAGGCCTACAAAGGAAGGAATATTTTCATCGCGAAATTCCTACTTATCTGGTCGTTTTAAAGATTTATTACCGGAACAACTGGGAAGTAAAACTCTCCAGGAGATATCCTTAAGGATGATTGATTCGTTGAAAATGGAAGAGGGAATATAATTCTTCGTATGGGTAGTGTTTTCGCAATACAATTTTTAATAATTTGTAAATGAGACTTGTAATGGTGTGTCTACAAATATTTGTGTATTTTGGGACAGGTCTGGCAGTTTCCTTCTCCACACGCGTGTTTAAAATAAGGCTTACCGAGTTTATTTACAGGATTATTGAAAGGAGTAGAGAACAAGTAAAGCCTTTTTGAAGTAACGATTTTTATACGCACCTATTTTTTTATTTTTTTGATGAGTTAAAATATAAGCACTCGCGATACGCGCCATAAAGTAAGACGCTTTTGATTTCATCCGTGATTTCTTCTTATTCGTTGTTTTACACACGTACTATTATAAACCAAAAGTTTAATGTATACGCTGATTGTAAAAGAAGAAGGAATCAACGAAATAAAATAGACTTTGGTAAATTCAAAGGCTTAGGCTGGTATTCATAGTCGTTTCTTAAGGTAGCCTTAAATCTCCCTCATTTAACAAAACCGTAAGATCGAATAATACCTTAAAGAGGCCTTACAAATAGTTTTCAATTCATAGACGTTTATTTAAGGTGGCCTAAAGTGTAGAAGACACCTATACCAATTGTACAAAAGTAAATACCTCTAGAATGAATATTTAATTAACTATAAATAAAGCTATCCTTGTGTAATTTAACTTGTTAAAGCATTTAAAATGCATTTATTTAGTTTATTTATGAACTTAAACAGAAATCGTTCATAACATTCATGGTTTCTTACTTTAATATTGTTGGCACTTACGTCCAGCAGTTGGCACAAGTTAGCAACTACAAAATCATCTACTAAATTAAATTTATACAAACTGTTTTATGTTAGGCAATAAGCCTAAAATGATCTCACTCCCTCTCATTTAAACAAACTAACGATTAGATCAATTATGAAATTGGTACATGCGTAGTTTATGCATAGCTCAGTATTTATTTACTTTTAGCTTGTGCAATATTTAGTTAAGCAATGACATCGATAAACTAATAAAACAGCATTTGCCGAACACCTGATTGATAACAACCATACATACAAAAACATAGAAGACCATATGGAAATACTGCATAAAACGCAGAAAGGAAAAATTATGGATGTACTAGAGGAGTTTGAGATCTATAAACACACTAAAAACAACCCAAATAATATATTAAATGATAAACTAAAATTTAATTCTAACGGTATATATGATCTAATAAATCGTATATCTCAAGCTCAGACAACGTAACAGAGAAGGGTAGACCTATCTACACAAATCTAGATAAGACCTTAGATTTCATCCAGTCAAGTAGTAGAACCAGCTGGTGTAACATGTGGCTGCTTAAAGACAGTTTTAATTCACATAACGTGTACAAATGTACAAGAATAACTTCTTCTTTTTTAGTGTTTTATAGTGTTGATAAATGTTGTTAATGTTAGTGTCTTGTGTTTGTAAAGTGTAGCTTGATAATGCCGTCTGTGTAACGGCGAAACATGTCGCACAAAAAATAAGGATTGTTTGACAAACAAGGTATTTATAACCATTTATATATAAATATAACAATCCAGTAGGCTACAATGAATTCTATGAATTCTAATAAAACAGCCTTAATTGATTTTAAATTTACTCCGATTGCCACTCCAACTAAATAGTTTTGCAGTACAGTATACGTTTTAAGGTTATGTGCATACTGATCGCTTTCATTATTTTCATTGATCAGATGATTATTAAATGTATGATTAAAATAAAATATGTATTGTCACATTTATTTGAACCTTTAGGCCTATCCAAAACAAATTCAATTTATTAAATTGTTTCATTAATTAATTTTGTTCAGCAACCTACGGCAATACCTACTAGACTAATTATAAAATATGTTTTTAGTTGTTTTCCTAAAAATTTCTCATGGCATAAAAACACAATACTATCAATATTGTATAAATATATAATTTTATTATAATTTATCTGGTATTGCCAATGGGGCTATACAATTTTTTACTACATCCTTTGAAAATCGGTTACTCATTTCAAATTGTCATTTAAATATTTTTCGAATGGATTATCATAATCCCGAGTATACAGTTTTGGTATCCTTCCATAATCACACGCAAAATCAATAAATTAAAAAAAATCTTCATAATCAGCGATTTCGAGTGCCATTAGAATCACTTATAAACTCGCTAAATTTCCCCAAAGGTACGTTGGTAGCTACCTTGAGAAAATTACGAATTCGAAGTACCTGCTTAATGAAAAGGATCGACTCTGCATTTTAAATTAAACTAAGACAGCCTTTAGATAACTTTAAACAAGGTTTTAAGGCTGAGTTAAAATCTATACTTAAGGTTTGACTCTGCATTCAAAAATCATATCTTAAGGCCTCCTAAACTCTTCCTTTCCGTAAGGCTACCTTAAGAAACGACAATGAATACCAGCCTTAAACTCAATACCTGTATGGATTTACATGTCACGCTAGCGATGAAATGGACATTGCACTTAATTTTTTAGGTTGTTTTAAATTTGTGTCCTTGGAGGTACCTCTAAAATGGATATAGGCGTTCTAATTTTGTTTAAATGCCTAAATTTGCTAATTGGGTTGCTATGGCAATGCATGTAAACGCATTAAAGAAACATGAGTTGGTTCAGTATAGGTTTACCTAAAATTCTGTTGTTAAACTTTTAATACAAATTATTCGTTTAACTTTAATATTTAACAACAATTATTATATCTGCAAAAATAAATCTAATAAAATGTTACAACTAATTACTCTAATGTTTTTTTTTTTTTTAATTATTTAAATAAACAGTTCATATGTACGTAAGATCGAAAAATATTCATATTTATTCAGTATGCGATTCGTATTAACATAAATTTTCCTAAAAAAAATCGGTCGCCCAGTAGGCCAATCGGTAAAGGTCAATTTTGACCAAAAGTACCAGTAATTTGCAATATGGCTGAATTTTTTTTTATAAGTAAATTTAAGTATGTAGATTAACATAAAAAAAAAGTTTACCAGTCTATCGATTTCCCAAAGTCGAAAAAAAATACGATTATCATTTTTTTCCGATTATCCTTAATATTTCGAGCTGGGATGAAGATAGAGGAAAATAAAAATACCACCGTGTAGGGGAGGTATTTTTCAACAAAGAAGGTCATATGTATTTATTTCGTCCGAGCAATGGTTCGTCTGGAAAAATTTCGATAATGCAGGTATGTATTTTGCAACAGGGAAAATCACTAAAATGGGACATCTTATTCATATATGAAGCGTTGGCTCATTCTAAATTGGCCGAATTTTAATATATCGAATTGAAACTTGACGTAGGAGTTAAAATATATATTTCGAACAATTATGCTGAGTCTCAGCTTGTTATCTTGAAAATTACCCGATCTAGAGCCACTTGACTTATTAATGGGTTTCTCGATTTTAGGAGTACCGGACCCACCAATTCATTTTAAACAGCTCCAGTTTAGAAATTTTCAAAATATCAACCTGAAAGTTTTTTTACAAGTTAAATATATATATTCAAACAAGTTCAAGGAGTATAAACCTGTTTCATTATTTACTTTTAAAATCACAAGTAAATTAAAAAAGTATAATTTTAGACCTTTTTAGATTTTTCGTCAAAACGCTTGAGTTGATCAGCTGCAGATTAGTCATTTTTTTAAATATAGTTTTTAAAATAAGTATAACAAAAAACAATTGTATTTTTAACTTTTGTACCAATTTTTAAATCGATATGTTCAAAAATGTCGAAAATGGAGTCGTTTAATCCAAAAGTGTTATAGTTAAAACGAGATAGGTAAAACAGAAGACTATTTTCAAGCGCCTCGTTTTTAAAAATAACAAGAAAAAAATCGTTCATACTTACTAAGAATATTTATACTGGTGTACTCAACTTGTAAAACAAATTTGGTGTTGATATTCCAAAAATTGACGAAACTGGAATAGATTGAAATTTGTTCGTGGGTCCGGTACTCCTAAAATCGATAATCGAAATCGACTCCTAGATCTGGTCATTTTCAAGATAACAAGCTGAGACTCAGCATAAATGTTTAAAATATATATTTTAACTAATATGCCAAGTTTCAATTCGATATATTAAAATTAGGCCAATTTAGAATGAGCCAACGCTTCATATATGAATAAGATGTCCCCTTTTAGTGATTTCCCCTGCTGCAAAATACATACCTGCATTATCGAATTTTTTCCAGACAAACCATTGATCGGACGAAATAAACACAAATGACCTTTGTTGTTGAAAAATACCTCCCCTACACGGTGGTATTTTTTAATTTCCTCTATCTTCATCCCAGCTCGAAATATTAAGTATAATCGAAAAAAAAATGATAATCGATTTTTTTCGACTTTGGGAAATCGATAGACTGGTAAACTTTTTTTTATGTTAATCTACATACTTTAATGTACTTATAAAAAAAAATTCATCCGTATTGCAAATTACTGGTAGTTGAAACCTATACCGACTGGGCTATTAGTATGCATTTTCGAAACGCCCTGTATAGTGCACAGCCTCATTGCATATAACTGGAGTCGAACCTACAGCCTAAACTTTAGCATAGGTCTCGTCGCTTTACTAACTATCACAGCTAGTGCATTTAAATAGATACGTTTTTGTAAACCAAAGGAACATGTCCTGCTTCGACACATTGACAGCTGCGATAGAAACACACCCGACCAAACAGCTGTAAAATAAATCCCCTCGCTAGACACAATCCAATGGATTGAGCAATCACTGGCTCCTAAAATAATCCATTACAACTGTCAGCTACAGATGTTTAAGCCTCTTCAACTATTTTCAGTAACTTGGTTGGCAATTTTAATCTTTTAAATAAATTGAAACTCAAGAATGCTTCACCACACATATGTAATCAATTATTGATGTGAAAACTTCTCTAGGAACTAGAGGGAACAATTTAATATGCTAAGTAAAACCAGATGTTTGACTTATAAATACAGTAAGCCTTTTGTTTGCTTTTACGTAATTTAAAAAAACTGTGTGTCGTGAAGTATAGCCTAATTATTACCCTATTTAAAATTAGCCAAATTGGATGCAAATAAACGTGCTTTGGTTCATTGTAGGCCTAAACTAAAATTATGTCAATTTTTTATCCAAATCGCCTGTTTTATTTATAATTATGTATCAAGACATGTTTGAATTGAATTGTAACACGTTCAGCATATTTCATTGATTTTCGTTTGTGTTTGCTTTTAGTTTGTTAATCTAACCTAAAAAGTTATTGGTTTAACAGGGGGGGGGGGGGGGGGTAAAATAGAAACGCATACAAATACATATCGGCACTACCCCGGGTAATGCTTGTTGTGGTGTTGTCCGTGTCCTGCCTGAACATAATTTAACGCTATATGCCTACTTATATCTTATCTTCTAAAGCGAGAGATAATTGTCTGTCTGCTAAATGGATCTGGAATCTCCGTCTAAGGATTTTTGATTTTTTGATTTTATATGGGGCTTTTTGCAACGAGAAATCGATTGCAAATGGTCACCAGTCTGGGAAAATTCGTTTTCTACGTCTTTTTATTAAATTAAAAAGTGAAATTTGTCCATTTTAAACAATACAAAGCACAGCTGATGCAAATGTTTTCAATGTCATTACAATAATCATCTGTTTTCTTTTAAACGAAACACAGCTGATGCAAATGTTTTCAACGCCATTACAATAATCATCTGTTTTCATTTAAACTGTATTTTATTTAGAGGTAAGCCTAATGTTGTATCTATTTATAGTTACCATGGCAACGAATACTTCTGTTAAATAAACATACAATTTATTTAGTTGTTTATGTTATAGGCCTAACCTCAAAACTCAATAATCCAATATTTATTATTGAAATCATAGCCCTGCTTATAATCGAGCTTTAGCTCGGTCTCCTGGTACTAATGATAATTCCAAAGGTGTTTCACAGATTTGTTAGATTAGGTTAGAGCCAGGTACAAGAGTAACGGGTGGACTCTCTGTGGTCGACCATTCGTTGGAGTGTACCTGCACTCTCAGTCCCAAATTCCAAAAATTAATCATTAGTGTTCATACTTGGTAACGACAATTTCTTGGCATTTTATTACTTTCCTTATTTTTGAATACCGGAGAAGCCCGGCATGAACGATTGTGTTATTTTTAACTTCCCGCTACCAATAAAGGGAAGTTATTGATTTCGGTCCGATTTTCGAAAGTCGAGTTTTCATTAAATCTCCACGTTTTGAGGTCCCAGGAAGCCATTCTGACTATTCCCGCTGAGGTGTCCGACCATGTGTGTGTGTGTGTGTGTGTGTGTGTGTGTGTGTGTGCGTGAGGGTGTGTGTGTGTGTGTGTGTGTGTGGATGTATGTGTGTAAATAAATGTTTGTCGTACAGTTTCTCAAAAACGAATCAACCGATTGAATTCTACGACATGTCATTCGAAAGGGTGTATCAAAACTTAGATCTGATTAGATTTGAGAGTTAATCCATCGAGCCAATCCGAAGAAATTTAAAAAAATAACCTAATTTTTTTTGAAATTTTTATGTTTTTTGAAAATAACTTTAAAGCATGCGAAAAAATCTCAACAAAACCATGTATACATTTTTTGTGCTTAAAAAACTGCGTCGACTGCTTTTTTGAAAATGAACATCGGACGACGCATTCAAAAGTTATCGTTGTTTAAAAATTCACAAATTTTCATTTTTTGGTATTTTTTGGTATTTTTTTAACATATCTTCCAGATTTCTCAACCAATCAGTATAAACCTGTACTTTTTCTTTTTGTGCTTTAAAAACTGCGTAGAATGCTTTTTTAAAAATGAAAATCGAACGACGCATTCAAAAGTTATCGTTGTTTAAAAATTCACAAATTTTTGTTTTTTGGTATTTTTTTAACATATCTTCCAGATTTATCAACCAATGAATATAAACCTGTACATTTTCTTTTTGTGCTTTAAAAACTGCGTAGAATGCTTTTTTAAAAATGAAAATCGAACGACGCATTCAAAAGTTATCGTTGTTTAAAAATTCACAAATTTTCTTTTTTTGGTATTTTAACAAATAAACTCATTTTTAAGCGTTTAAAATTCAAATTAAGCGGGAAGTTCTAGGGTTGGCCTGCACGGTCAACCAATTTCCAGATTTTTTCTTACTGGAATACAAACTAGTTATAAAAGCTTGTAACAATCAAAAATAATTAAACTAATGACAAACCAACTGAAAACCTAATTTCACACTCCAATAGAAACAGTGTTTTTCTCATAAAACT
>JAGFPH010006176.1:45123-60750 GCA_018207615.1 Philaenus spumarius | reverse complement strand
TGCAGCCAACACCAGGCCCAGTGTCCTTTTTTGTCGCCGTAGTGTTTAGCGTGCGTGCATCAGCTGTCCATCTCCTCTCTCTCTCACACACACTGTTCAAAGCGGCAACGTCGCTTGCCTCTTGGCCAGTAAGCTCTGTTCCGACGCTACACCAGCGCTTCAGTAAAGGCGAAACACATTTCCCTATCCTTCGAACACTCTGGTATTACTTATATCCTCTGTGGTGAAATTTAGTACACATATTGCTTATAGGTGTTAGAGGCACACTCAGAAAGGATTTTAAAATATTTGGCCTTTAAAAGTTGAAACCACCCCTAAAACCATAAATATTGTTTGTTATATATCTCAAAAACCATATCAACTAGAAACGTGAAATTTGGTACACATATTGCTTATAGGCGTTAGAGGCACACTAAGAAAGGATTTTAAAATATTTGGCCTTTAAAAGTTGAAAACACCCCTAAAACCATAAATATTATTTGTTATATATCTCAAAAACCAAATCACCTAGTAACATGAAATTTGGTACAAATATTGCTTATAGGCGTTAGAGGCACAATAAGAAAGGATTTTACAATATTTGGCCTTTAAAAGTTGAAACCACCCCTAAAACTATAAATACTGTTTGTTATATATCTCAAAAACCATATCAACTAGGAACATGAAATTTGGTAAAACATATTGCTTATAGGCGTTAGAGGCACACTAAGAAAGGATTTTACAATATTTGGCCTTTAAGGGTTGAAACCACCCTAAAACCATAAATATTGTTTGTTATATATCTCAAAAACCCTACCGCCTAGGAACGTGAAATTTGGTACACGTATTGCTCATATGCCCTAGAGACGCACTAAGAAAACATTTTGCTTTTAAGGGTTGAAACAACCCCTAAAACCGTAAATATTATTTTTTATACTTTCATTAAAATTAGAAATCTGAAATTTTGAACATTTATTTCATACAACATAAATATAAAAAATAACCAAGTTTTAAATTATATCTGCTATTTTTCATAATTTTTTAGTAGATTTCAAATATACTTTTAAAAATGTTAAATTATTATTCTGTTAAGAAAGTGTACCATTGTATAAACACAGCCAGTAGGTTGGTGTGTCATCGCCTAGGCAGCGGACAGCAGCGAGGGATTATAGGGGTGGCCTCAGGTAGTCCCGGGTCCGTCGGCCAACCTGAACTAGACAGAGTATAGATACCGACGCATGCGCAATAGGACCAGTGTTTTTTCCGTGAATGACAGGAATTTGTTTTATGTAATAGAGAGATGTCTGAGTAGAGTCCGCGAATTACAACCCACTCTTCGTAGATGTACAGCCAGTCTTCTGCAGCGCCAGCGGCGTTATTGCGTTAGAATAAAGATAATTTTATTTGTTTTTCAAATCTATATTTAAATAGAAATCACATGATTTACATAATCACAAGATTTGTTTTAAAATGAGGAATAGGCCCATACGTTTCCAGTATCTCAAGCGCAACCTTTACGTTTCATTCCCATGTGGGAGTTTCATTTAGTTAAAACGTATTAGGCTTGTAATAGCTTATAGTGGTTGACTAAATAAATAAAAAATACTATTTCGAAATGAAATACTCCAGGAAGCTTGTAGGTCTGTACAGTATTTCTTCGAGGTATTAAAAATCACGTAACTGGTAAGTTTTAAAGATTTGATAATTTTTAGATGCTAGTTAACCGTACCATAAATTCCCTTGTAGAAAATAAAACCTGTTTTATTACATGTTCCGAAGTAATAAAACGGCAATAAACAATAACATTTTGGCGCGAATTAACGACTTTCGTTTCATTACAAGATTAGTTCTACTCGTAGTAGTTAAATATTGTATTTCAAGCTAATAAAAGTGTTTCGACAAATATCATTTGTACCAGTTGAAACCGGGTAGTCCGGACTTTGGCGTTTTAAGTTAAGGTAAAAACAGTAATCGAATTTGTAATTTTTGATAAATTGGTCTACTTGCGCAAAGTGTTTTGCCTACAATGCAGTGCACAATGTAGGATTAATTAAATAGCGTGTTCTAAAAAAACATACTGATACATAATATGTAACTGTAATATCTCGAAATTTGAAAAATATAAACCATATAGGAAGAAGCTCAATGATTAACTGATAAAAAAAAGCGAAGTAAACATTAAGGACTACTTACGTTGCAGACTACTATACGCAAATATTTTATTTTAAAGTGGAACTATGCAAATGAGTGAGTAGGCCCTACACAATTTCATTTTATTTCTAACATTTTATTTGTAGAAACGCCTAAAAAAACTATTACTATTAAGAATAAAATAAAACGCAAAACAGTACACAGTTTAAACTTAAAATTAATTTCAATAACTAAAGCAAACCTTTAATACACTGAATCGTTGTAAGTGGCTTTGTCCTAATTGACAGATATGGAATCAACGTATATTTGGCTAGAGCAAAAACTATGTAAGATAAAAATACGAAAACTTGAAGGATTTAGCAAATTTTTGGTTTTAAAGCGTAAATATTGTGAAAATACGGGGTTTTACTCCCAACCCTATAACAGCTGATTCGTATCAAAAGCTTAACAACACAATAATTAGCTTCAGCCTAGCAACTGAACCATCAGACGTTTGTTGAATGCATTTACATTCATTAACATAGCAACCAAAGTAGCAAATTTAGAATCAGTTGATTATTCTTCACAACCAACAGCTTTTTTAGGTTAGGTTAACACAAATTAGCAAAAAATGCTTTCATCTGTTAAATTTAAAAAATAAAACATCTGTTGTTACATATTATAAATAAAACAGTTGATCTGGATCAAACGCACAACTCAATTTTAGGTTTGGCCTACGCTGAACCAACACACGGTTCTTGAAAACATTTACATAAATTACCTACTATAACAACCAACTAAAATGAGTTTTCTTTAACAGCTTTTTCAGGTATCTATACATTTGTATATATGTAAGCACTTACCATGTCGTCGTCACCTACATGTCTAAATTATTACTTATTTACCAGACTGTCTGTAAATAATAATTTATTATTTAAATGTAGGAATTTATTACTTACCAGGAACTTTTAGTTCTTTCCCGATCTTCTCCCAGATACGGCCTTTCTTCCGTTGATTAAGGCTTTTTTCTAGGGGGTGGAATGCTTCTAACGCAGACCTCTCGATCCGATACCTACTTGGACCCTCACCGATGAGGTGTAGCACAGTCAAGGGAAAATCCCTAATGACTGCAAGAGTCAATCTAATACTCGCTGAAACAATCAAAGGGTTAGCGGCATGCAGGAAGAAGTCGCTACCGGAGACCGGCCATCAACGAAACACCAAGACCCATGCCTAAAGCATCACTGGCATACTGGGATCCTGGAGCTCCGATGAAGGCACGATCCCAAGTACGAGTGAGAAGTCGGGCTGAAACCGAAGAAGCTGTGAGAAAATCGTTACCCGCGACCGGGCCGGCAACAAACACCATAGAGCAGTACCTGAGCGTCACTGGCAGAAGGATCCCGGAGCTGCGATGAAGGCCCGTCTCGAGTTCGGAAGTGAAGAGTTGGCTGAAACAGAAGAAACAGTGAAAATCGTTCCCTGGTACAGGCAACCGAACACCACGACCAGACCCTAAACATCACTGGCAGAGGGATTCTGGAGCTACGATGAAGGCCCGTTTCTAGTTCTGAAGTGAAGAGTTGGCTGAAACAGATAGGACATCGATTAACGCTGGAAGGAATCGCTACCCGCAGCCCGACCGACAGTTGGACTATGGGAGACTGGATGAAAGAGTCCGCCGAAGAACGTCGAAGAAACTTGGATTGTGCTGAATGACTCGCTGCCCGCATAAACCGACATCAGGTAACAGGAGAACTCCCCAATGAAGGCGTCCGCCGGCGACAATGAACGAACGCCCGTTAGTCGTGTTTGATGTGCAACGCTCCCCGTGATATAAAACACAGGGTTCGTAAATATGTATGTTCCAGCAGTATGTTGCGCGTACGGTTTGAGACAACTATGACTAGTTCTCGTTTCATCCACTGAGAACATAGTCGCGGGATTCCGCTCGTGATATACGCCCGGGACCGCACGGTTTGACAGTGGCCATATCCCACCACGGTACAAGTTTCCCTTGCGGCATTTTCTTTGAAAGCATATCTTTCCCGCGTCGGTGTGGCCGGGGTTAAATCACCTCTACCCCTCGCCACCCTACCCCGATCCAAGAGCATCTGTGCTAATCAATCGTTATTTTCCGGAAAATATCAGAATATACAATAATCTGATTGCATTTGCTTCGCAGCGAGTCTGCACAGAGGACTTAGCCCATTAGTACAAAGAAAATTAAAATCTTTTGTAAATAGAAAGTGTAGGCACTTCATTCAGACCTTATTAGACCTGCTTTGAAGCTACTGTCATTCGTGAAAAACACATGTAAACTTCATGAAGATAAATATTCTGACTGTAAAATGAGACATATTAATCAAAAGTCAATAATTAACTCTTAAACGTAGGCCTACTACTTAGAGACCATAACGTATACCTACTTCTGTGATAAGAGGGCGGAAGTAAAGTAAACAGTAGTTGACCCACTTTAAAGCCGACAGGATATAACTAGTTACTATTTTTTCTGCTTTCGATTTACTAGAACATTTTACTACGATATTTAAGTAAAAAAGCCAATTGACGTAATCGTTTGTCATAGCGCAGTTAGAATATAATTGAAATGACTTAACAGTAGGCCTATCTAACAGTTTTACAAAATATAAATAAAAAATTTAAAAATCTGTTGGATCTTTTAATTTTTTCATAACGTCTCAACTTTATGCCAGTTGACTAATCAACGTTTAGCGAAGTTAAATATATGGCAAGTAGCCAGGTTCAAACCTACGAGATTCCCTAAATCTGTTGGACTAAGTGGAAACATAACTTATATTGCTCAAATACATAATACTAGAATACTTTACAAAATTAATCATCTATAAAAAATCATTTATTACTTTCAAGGTTAGATCCTTATGTGAGGTGGCACTAAATTTTGGAAGAGGACTAGTCAAAAAGCTTTAAAATTATGTTTGAATCATTAATTTTGATAAAGAATTAAGTAAGATATGACGTTGCCACATAAAAACCTTTGAAAAATAATAATATTTAATGAAAGTTTTTTAATACATTTCGGAACGAAGTTCCTCAACGCGGATTGAGGTAGGAGTTAACAAATAGAAAATGTAACGCGTAACGAAAAAAAGTGTTATTAATTGGTTGCTATGGCAATGAATGTAAATACATTTAAGAAACACGTGTTTCGGTTCGTCAATTTAAATTAAGAGACGATCTATTCCGTCCGGCGTAGTTCAGATATTATCAAGCGCTGAAATACATTCAGTAAACATAAAATGTTCGTTCATCAGTCTAGGCCTAACCTAAAATTATTGTGTGCATATTTATTTAATAATAAACGGCAATTAAAATTATGTGTGTATGTTGCCGTTAAGGTTGGTAAAAGAATTGAAGAAAAGACGTGATGAACTTCGTTCCTGACGGGGTCCCACGACATTTACTTTTTTTAAGGAATAAATTAATTTTAAGATATTTTTAGGCCTATATTTAAAGTCAATAGCGCAGAACATAAGGCTTTAAAATTATGTTTGAATCATTAATGTTGATGAAGAATTAAGGGAGGTATGGTGTTGCCACAAAAAACACGTTTGAAAAATAATATATAAGAAAGTGTTTTTAATAATTCTTTTAACGAAAACATTAATTTTAAACTATTTGTATATTTTTTGACAATAGCGAGAACACAAGCTTTAAAATTATATTTGAAATGAATCATTAATTTTGATGAATAATTAAGGGAGATAGGCTTTTGAGAAATAATACATAAATGATTTGTGTATGTAATTCAAAGAAATATACTTATAGGCCTATGAGTATCTTTAAAACTGCTCACTGTTGTTTGATAAACGATTTTTTAAATCAATACGAGTGAAACATTCAAGTGTTCTGCAGGCCTACACTGCTTTTAAATTGCGTATCTTAAAATCAATATTTATACCAATTCAAAGCTTTTACATTTCAAGTAGTCTGTATATTATATGTTTATGTTTAGGCTACTATTTTACCGTTCTACACACTTAAACATTGTCCGGTGCCATCGTACTATAAGGTATTGATGTTCATCATACTTGTTTTATAACAATGTCTGTAGCCTATATTATTAAATTAAGAATTAAAGATTCGGTCATTTTTTCGTAGTTTAAAAAAAAATTTAGTCCTAATTGTTTATTTTTAGCCGAATTTTTGAAGAAAATAAGAGCTATTACACTCGACCCAATTTGAAAATTACTTTATATATATATATATATATATATATATCTGTTTTATTCCCGGATCGATAAGTGGTAGTAAATATGCTTCAAAATTGCTGATTTTTTGGTGAAAGGGTCCTAGTAGGATTCTTCAGATATACTTTTTTTTGTTTTTCGATCGGATTCAAAATGGCGGAGTTATAACGATTAATCGTTTTTGGGTAGGGATTTAAGGGTATATAAGTATATGGATTTTTCCCACCTTGATAAAATGGTAGTAAATAGGCTTCAAAATAGCTGAAATTTTAGTGGAAGGGTCCTTGTAGGATGTCCCAGACACTGATATTTTCATTTTTCGATTTTACACAAAATGGCGGCTTGTTTGATTTAAACCAAAATGGCAAAGTTGGAGCGAGGAAATTGCATTATTACTCCCACCCATAAGCCCTTGTGCAGATTTTGAGCTATATCGTTCGAAAGGTAATTAAATTTACTACAATCCTGTGCAAAGGTATTTCAGGTACAGTCCCCGGAACAAGGAACAAAATTGATAGAAATCTCCCGATAAATGATTTTTTCATTATAAATGTCAGGTTTTTGCGCGATGTCTCCCACTCATAAGCCCGTGTGCAATTTTTGAGCTATATCGTTCGAAAGGTAATTAAATGTACTACAATCCTGTGCAAAAGTAATTCAGGTACAGTCCCCGGAACAAGGAACAAAATTGATAGGAATCACCCGATTAATGGTTTTTTAATTATTCATGTCAGGTTTTGCGCAATTTCTCCCACTCATAAGCCCGTGTGCAATTTTTTAGCTTTATCATTCGAAAGGTAATTAAATTTACTACAATACTGTGAAAAAGTAATTCAGATACAGTCCCCGGAACAAGGAACAAAATTGATAGGAATCTCCTGATAAATTATTTTTTCATTATCTGAGTAAGGTTTTTGCGCAATTTCTCCGACTCAAAAGCCCGTGTGCAATTTTTGAACTATATCGTTCGAATTAAATTTAGTACAATCCTGTGCAAAGGTAATTCAGGCACAGTTTCCGGAACAAGGATCAAAATTGATAAGAAAATCCCGATAAATGTTTTTTCATTATCAATGTAAGGTAATTAATAAGCAATTTCTCCCACTAATACACCCCAGTTCAATTTATGAGCTATATCATTCGAAAGGCAATTAAATTTACTATTAATCCTGTGCAAAGGTATATTTGGAACAGTTTCCGGAACAAGGAACAAAACTCATAGTAAACTCTCATTATAAAATACTAGTTATTCCCTGATAAGAAAATTCGGCTATAGTAATGCGGCAGTGCTGCTTACGGGTTTTTTTAATTTTACATGCTATGGTTTACATGGGCAAAAAGTAATTGGTTTGGGCTTATTACAAACCATTTATTCACTGGATTTGTATACATACAGTATAATGTAAAGGAGATTTTCTCGTTACCGGGAAGGTTTGAAGGATGTGGGTTGATATTGAATAAAGTATGTGTTAAATGAGAACGTACTCTACGAGAACTTTTTAAATGTACTGTGATGGTCTGTTTGTCTGTTCCAGCTAGTATCCCGAAGTGTGGAGGCTGTCACGAGCTGATCCTCGACAGATTCATTCTCAAGGTTCTAGAGAGGACGTGGCACGCAAGGTGTCTCAAGTGCAGCGAGTGCGGAGGACAACTTACCGACAAGTGTTTCGCGAGGAACGGCATGGTTTTCTGCAAAGAAGATTTCTTCAAGTGAGTTCAAAATTCATGTCTGAAATTTTCATTCATAACAAATTTTGTTTCAAAACAGCTCAGTGAGTAGACAAAATGGAATGAATAGTGCACTTCTTACTTTCCTTTGCTCCAGCCTTCGATCACGAATCGTCTATATTTGTCTTTACACTCGCCTTTTCCCACCATTTACAACTTTTACAAGTCCTCATATTTTTCACACATTCCTTTACATACTGTATCCATCCATCTTCTTCTGTTTAGAGTAACAACCTTTTGGCATACGTTCTTCACCCACAAATAACCACGCCAGCATCAGGACTGAACAAATATCACTATGACTTAACTTACAGTACCTTTTAATATCATACTTGGTTCTTATTCTACTTTTCTCTTTCTTTATTACGAGGTCATGTATATGTTTCTTATTAAAATTCACTCAAATATAAATAAACGGACTAAGCTTCCGATCAAAAAGTCACAACCTGTCCAATAAGAGCCTTGTACAGTTCGACTTTCGAAATTCTAGAAGAATTGATTTTCAAGTGACAAACTCCTCGCTGTCGGTTGGTCCCCGGACGATTGCGTGTCCCCTTTCGGATGTGTCCTTCTGCTCTCTTGCGAGCTTCCGGTCGTTGTCTGGATGGTTGGTGGTAGAGCAGGTTCGTTAAATAATTAGGTGATCTTTTATGTAACCGGATTATTACACTAAAGTTACTATTTTCTCTGCCCGAAGTAACAACTACTCTTAAAAAGGTAAAAGCAAGTGAGTCCACCTTGTGTGCCCCGGAGTCTGTTCCAAACCAAGGTTACTAACAGACTAATTTTGGTTTGAACATTTAACTTCAAGCTGGCACTCCCTTTAACTATCCAAAACTCTGACTTCAGCATATTGTTTGTGTGCAAGCCATATAGCACGACCACTATCAATATAGATTCAGATTTAATATTACTCTATAAATACAATTATTATTATTATATAAAGTAGAGGGTACTTTCCACAATTTCAGAAACTTAAAACTAGCACTGTAGAATAAAGTCTGTTCCAAGCTATGATCCTTTAATTACGTGTCTACTAATACCGCATCCATCTATTTCATTAAACTACCCAGGTAAAGCACATCAAGTTCGCAAAGGTTAGTCGCCCACTACTTTCATTACATCCCCAGAATTTCAACTCCAACGTTTTCATGTACTTCGTCCAACCTTCTTTCTAATATCCTTATAATATCGTTAAATTGGGGTTATTTAACGTAATAGGATAAATAATATTTTATTTATTTATTTCGCCTTTGACAAAAATACATTTTATATAGCAAGCGTCATTATTACAGGACTATTAAAACATTACATAGACAACAAACACAACATCAGCACCAGCCAAAACCAAAAGCCACAAAACACATCAATAAACAAAACAACTAAAATGATATTCACATTCAAATGTGACAGCAACAACATCTAAAATACAACAAAACATACATTTTTCTTCTTTTTGCAACTGCATGCTTCTTAAAACTAATTTTAATCTATATAATAAAAATGAATTGCTGTTTCTTTGAAATCGCATCAATTGAGAACTGCTGGACCAATTTGGCAATTTTTTGTTTTAAAATGTTCGTAATAGTCCGAACTAGGTTTTTATATAAAGAAAAATTTGAAAAGTTTCCCGAAAAAGTTTCAAATTTGGAAAAAACTAAACAGCCTCTTTTGTTTGGACTCAAGACCATAGCGCTCAAAAACAGCTGTTCGTATAAAATGCTTAGTAACACATGTTTGTTTACATTCATTACCATAGCAACTTTAGCAAATTTATAATCAGTTTATTATTCTTCAAAACCAATAGCTTTTTAGATTAGATTGACAAATTAAAAGCAAACACAAACAAAAATCAATAAAACATGCTTAGGCCTACTATATTATAATTTAATTTAAACATCGGTTGTTACATATTATTATAAATAAAACAACTGTTATGGATCAAAAACTGAACATAATTTTAGGTTAGGCCTACAATGAACCGAAACACTTTTATTTGCAACCAATTTCTCTAATTTATAATCGGGTTATTATTCTTCAAAAACCAAAACAGCTTTTTTAGGTTAGATTGCCAAACAACACAAACAAAAATCAACGAAAAATGCTTACTGTATTATAATTCAATTCAAACATCGGTTGTTACATATCTATTTACTTACATATATGCTGTTTAAAATATTGTTTATATAAACTGTTTATATAAATTGTTGACATAAACACCATTTGCAATTCAATAACTTAAGTCAAAAGAATGAAATTTGATAACTACCCTTAAAATTAAATAAAGCAATAGCGAAGCATTGCCGGGTCCACTAGTATATATTAAATTTCAACACTATCAATACTTTTTACATTTAATATAATTTTGCGCTTCCAAAAATTACTTTCCCAATATAGTGTTTCCCTGAAACATATATAAAAGAAAAGCACCTCCATCATTCGGTAGATGGCAGTCCCATGAATTCTTCTATAGAATAAAAGATGCCCTGCTTCAAGTATCTCAACACTTCCCTCTTAAATGAATTTTCATCTGTCATCGCCTTAAGCCTATGTGGAAGACAGTTGTGTAGGATTGCCCCAGAAACTGCTGGTGACTTAGAAGTTTGAGAAAGCCTGTGTTTAGGAATGGTTAAATTGTATGTTTCTCTATACTATTCATTCCTTGAAGACATTGCTACGTTAAGACGTCGCACCAAGTCCAAGATGTTCGCGTAAGATTTTAGTCTCAACATTTCTGAACGCCTAACACAACTTGACTCTGTCAGGTTGGCAGGTGTTCAGGAAGGTTGACACTAAAAATGTCTGCAAACTTCTAGAACTTGCGTCACACGAGGACGCAAATTGTTGTGTTTCTTCGCGAAACGTCGTGAATTTGTGTATTGTTCACAGGACTTTGTCTTGTGTTTTGTGTTTGTGTGTAACGTGAAGTCTACTTCAAAAAATATTAGCCTATATTTGACAATGCATCCTGTTTTGACTGCTATACTATTGGAACAGCAGTTTTTAACGTAATTCGGGTGAAGTCCATTAAGTTTTTAGTCATTTATCTACGACCTCAACTAGGGTAATGTCTTTCAAGATTAGAATAAATTGTTAACACTAATATTTTGCAGAATTTACAGAATTAATTGGATTACGCGATGTATTTATATATTAATTAAGTGTTTTAACTTTCTAAATGTATGGTCAATGGCGAATCTAAACTTTGCGGGACCCAGGGCGATACGATAATTCGGGGTCTTCTTGGTTAGGGCTTGGGACTGCCATAGGGAGGGATGTTCGGGGGTATGGAATTGATTTGTTTCTCTATTTCTTGCTAATCGCGATTTAACTCATTTCATTTTATATGGCGCGGTAAATCTTAAATATCAACTTAAGAATGCATCTGTATTTTATTTATTTTTTATATACCGTGGAGCCTTACGATCAAACAGTTAGGTGTAAGACTCTACCATGTAAACTAAATTCTTCTGTATTTTATAATTCTATTATTTAATGTTTGTATATGCCACTGTGCCTCGTCGGCAATTTTCTATATACATTCGTCTGTATTGTATGTAGTTTGTAGTTTGTCTAAGGTGCGGGGCCCTGGGCGGTTGCACCCTCGCCCTCCCCTGGATCCACCTCTGAATATGGTTCTCTATGGTTTGTCATAATAACTACTCGAGGTTTTAATTATTAAACATTTTTGTTTTAATATATTTTCTAAAAATTGTGTTCTTTGGAATAGTTAACATAACGCTGCGGACGATATAATTTTTCACGAAGTAATGACATCTGCAAAGTTAATTAAATAAATAATATTTTATCAAAATTAACACCTTGATAAAAAGAATACTCTTTGAAAAAACGGCTACCTGGTAGTTGTTTTGCCGTGCTTTAATTCGTAACAAATTTAATAGGTTACTGCAACCTATTTCCGAGATTCCGAGGAACGTTGCAGACTATTACCACAATGAAACGGTAGTTTTCATGTCTAATATCCTGCAATAAATCTTCCTCTAAGCTCTAACAGCTAAAAAAACAGCCTAGGCCTACACTAAATCAATTTAAAATGTCATCTGTAGACGAAGTTAAAGACACTTTCCTTTCAAAAAACGATGTTGATATTTTTGTAGAGCTTCTACAATCAGACTTGTTTCTTGTAAAATTGTATCATATGAATTCATACGTTTACGTTTAGGTTTTAAACGTTAATATTAATCTTGATCATTGATCAACGTTCCAGAGATGTGTCTTTACTTTGTAATCTGATACTGGATCATCTATACACAACAAAACTATACCAGAAAAGTTTCAACAAGGTTTGTACATACTTTTACTTTCTCACTATACTATAGTATAGAGAAGGTATAGTGATCGCAAAAAAAATCGATGTCAAGATTTTTGTGGATATATCCTTTTTGGGACCCCCTGAGTCCAAAAAAGTGTTTTTTTTTACAAAATGTCTGTATGTATTCAAAGCTAGAGAGAAAAATATTCGATCGATTTCGAACAAATTTGCACCAAACATGTCAATTAGGCCTGTATGGATGCACGAAAAAAGGTTTTGAAAAAGTTTGAAAAATATCCCCCCTTTTTGGCCAAAAAATCTGTTATTATTTTTTTATAAAAAAAACGGCTCTAACGATTTTGATAAAATTTGGCTTATTTGTAGCGCTTAATGTACCCTACCATATGCAGAAAACCGCATCTTTCAAAAAATTTTCGTTTAACTAATAATAATAATAATAAATGATTTTGGGGTTTTTTTGGCCAAAAAGGAAGTTGTTTTTCAAAAAATTTTAAACCTTTTTTCCTGACTCTGGTTATACACGTCTAATTGACATGTTTGGCGCAAATTTGTTCGAAATCGATCAAATAGTTTTGCTCTTTAGGTAATAATAATAATATTTACTAGGGGCTCTGCCCCTGGACGCTCCGCGTCCCAACCCCGGCTCGGCCTTCGTCCTCAGATGGCTGCTTCGCTTCGCTCGCAGGTGGAAAATTCGATAAAGAATCTTTTGCTCGTTTGTACATAGGTGACCGAGCATAAATTAGCTGTTTTATTTGGCAGCTGACTCAAACTCATTAAACATTATCTCCATAAGATTAACATGGGAAATTTGAAGGATTGTATACCGGAGCTCCTTCTCGGGTGAATAGCGGCTGAACGGATGATAATATATAAGACTTGACATATCTGTGAATGATTATGTTCAGTTTTTGTTCCAAATCAGCTGTTTTATATATAATAGGTTTGTAACAATCAATGTTTGAATTGAATTAAAATATAGTTAGCATTTTTCGTTGATTTTTGTTTGTGTTTGTTTTTAGTTTGTCAATGTAACCTCAAAAAGGTAATACTACATTTGATACTGATTTGATCCAAATCAGTTGTTGATCAAAATCAGCTGTTTTAAGCTTTTCATACGAACAGCTGTTTTTGTGTCCCTGATAAAATCAATAGAAATCTTTCTTCCATAAGATTAACATTGAAACTTTGAGGGCCACTGGGGCGTAGCCCTAATGTCCTAGGACTTCGGTAAATGGCCTAAAACCTTCCCAGGGTTAACCTGTGTTACTATGCAAAATTTCAAAGCAATCGGATGGACGGTATACGAACGCAAAGTGGACAAAGAACCAAAAAAAACCCCCCATAAGGAATACACAGCAGAAATTTGCATTTGATTATAACGTTTGTAAGGCGAAAGATACATGATTTGTAATGCTTGATGGCAAATCTGGGCGTGCATACCTTTAATTTAAGACCTCAATTATGAAAATCGGTCGGGTAGAAGAGCCGAACGGACTCGGAAAAGAAAAACAGAATTTTTTTAATATATAAGATTAGTTACTCTTTAGGTCGGCCGCACACCAGAACGGACAAAACGTCTTTCGACAAAACGTTTTGTCGAAAGACGTTTTGACGTAAGAGTTAACATGCGTTTAAATGGGGATGCCGCACACCAACCATGTCTTGTCGAAAGACATCTTTCGACAAGAAAAGACGTCTCGACGTTCGACACTGGATTTATGTCTTTACTCAAGACAAAACTAACTGCTCATGCGTGAGTTAAATACGCACCTGATCACTGTCAAATGTTTTAGTTTGTATTATTATTTTCGAAATAGAAGTCGTTTGTTTATGACCTGTGGTTTTTTTGACGTCACGCGATCACTTGTGTTGTAATTACGTTCGATGTAAATATTATTTATAATTATCATTTTCCTTATTAATGTTTTTAAATACTGTTTTTGTCACTCGGGAACAATTGTATACAGTAGGCCTACACTATTTTCAATTAGTGTTTTACAATTTTATTTGTAAACCATCTTGATTATTCCGAAACATTTGTAAACATTACTTATTTGGTGTACTTTATTTTCATTGAACTATTTTTATGGTTTAGATGGAACGTTTGTACATATTATGTATAATTACAGTTTTATATTTTTGTTTGAATACAGTATTGATTACGGAGAAACATTTGTAAATATTTATTAATTGTATTGTATTTCAGTTTCATATTGTCATGGATTTGCGGGAAGAAGAAAGGCTCTTAAGATATCTTAAAAGTGTTGTGTGCAAGTAAATACAATGTATTTTAAGTACTGTAATACAAACTATTGGGAAATTAAATATTTGTTTAGTATTCATAAACCACTTATAATTCTGTGCCGTACAAGTGTCTTACTTTACCGTTTTGTCAAAAGACAAATTGTCTTCCCTAGTGTTTTTTCAAAAGACAAAATGTCTTGTCTTGCGACAAGACGTTTTGTCGAAAGACGTTTTGTCCGTTCCGGTGTGCGGCCGGCCTTAATGTACTATCCCCTCTCCTACTTTAATACAATTATGAAGTCACAGTTGGGGTTACATACGGGGGTTGGCGTGCGAAGCACGCAATGCACTATGTATCGAAAATACTCCCAGTACGGGAGTTGGCGTGCGAAACACGCAATACATTGCAAATTGAAAACACTCCCAATACGGAGGTTGGCGTGCGAAGCACGCAATGCATTTAGTATTGGAAGCACCCCCAGCACGGGGGTTGGCGTGCGAAGCACGCAAAGCACTCTGTATTGAAAATATTCCCAATACGGGGGTTGGCGTGCGAAGCACGCAATTTATTGCCCGATAATAATTTAAATATGTTTGTGAGAAAGAATAAGCCAATTTCTGGTACCGTTTATTGAATTTTATTTTATTCACTCGTAATGAGTAATACATTTTAATAATTTGAAATTGATAGGATAGTGTTTTACCACTAACCAGAAGCATCTATCCTCTTGGGCCACTGATACTCTGTCTTTTGGGAGTTAATGACAGTTCTTCACAACACTTGGCTTCAACTCGGTTGAGAGAAAGAGCAGCTCTAACTTAATTACTAAAGATATAACCTCGATTGCCATTTCTAAGAGATATAATTAGATTGGCCTTTCATTTGCACCCACAAGTACCTTGTATCCATCACTTTGTATCGTTTTTGCGATACATAGTCATTGACAATGGCTGTACAGTAATTACGTTTTTATGGACGAGTTAACGAAATTATGTTCAATATAATTGTATAATTACTTG
>JAGFPH010006176.1:33759-45023 GCA_018207615.1 Philaenus spumarius | reverse complement strand
AACAGCTGTTCTGCAGTTTACATTAAAACATTTGGTATTAAATAAATAAATTAAAAACATAAAACAGCTGTTCTGTAAAATAATATGACAGTTAAAGTAAATTATATTTTTAAATAAAATCTGCTACTTATTTGACCTATTTTAATAAAAGATACACGTTGACACACTCATAGAGAAACCTTATAAATGTGATTTTTGGAAGGTTGTATGACTGTCCTATTAACTCTTCATACATTTATAATTTATACTAATATCATAAAGAGGTAAAGTTTATTTGTTTGTTTGTATGTAGGGGGTAATCTCTGGTACTACTGAACCGATTGAAAAAATAGTTTTACTGATAAAAAGCTACACTTTACCTGAGTAACATAGGCTATAACTCTTCGATAAAAACCTTTCTTTATTTCAATATTTATTATTTCAATATTTGTAAATTTAGTAGGAAAAAATTCTTAGGTTAGGCCTAGAATGATAAACCAACATATGTATTTACATTTATTACCATAACAATAAATTGAATAAAAGAACAGATAATAATATATAGCTGTCTGTTCCAATATTTCCATTAACAGCTGATTTCAAAATTTGAAGCAATTATTTTTGTATTTCTAGATTTTAGGTTAGGGTTTTAAAGTGTAGACCTGAGCTGCTTTTAACCATTATTATAACTGCTGTTATGAAATATAAGAAATAATTTGATTTGAACATTTATCATTATTTATTATCTTAATTTTGAGGTTATTATTATTAATCATATAACTTTATTATAAATAAAACATAACATTGGTTTTTAGAAGGTTCCATTGGGGGTTGGCGTGCGGAGCACGCAGGGGTCTCCCATAGTATTTAAATAATCTTTGTACACAGGTTGAATCTGCAATGCGCAGAGATAAATCAGATGATGGTCACAGTGGCCAAAACAGAGAAACACTTCTTAGGAATTCCTTTATAGATCCATTACGTAGTTATTTTTCAACCAATTTGACTTAAAGTGTAATTTAAATGTTTTACACTACAGATTTACAGAAAAAATAATTCCGAAATAAAACTGTATTTTAAAAACAACAAACGTTTTTTGAAGTTCCTTTACGCGGCTTGTGGTAGGAGTCGACAAATAGAAAATTTGCATAGGTGTTGAAAACACGTTATTTTAATGTAAACAAAGTGCAAAATATTTTTTACAATAGGGGGGGGGGGGGGGTATAACCCTTAAAAAACTCCCCTGCTTAACTCTATGGCTAGTTATAGGCCTAATTTATTGGAACCATTATTGTATGAAAACAATCATCTTGCATTTGCTCGATATAAACATAGCCTAATTGCCTAATTTGTTATTTTGCTACTCATTTTCAAGTCTAAAGGAAGACTACAATGTAAACATCAGAACAGTGATATGTGACGTGGGAAGGGTGGCAGCACTTGTTGGGCTTTCCGCAACAGCTGTTTATACATTGGAGGGTGTTTACAACTTCTACTACAGAACAGGCTTCACTTGAACATTATATCTACAGAATACAAGTGCATTTACCATGTTTTGTCTAACGAGAAACTATGAATGTAAATAATATATAGGTAAAACGATGATTTATTCTATTTGACTATAGTATACTAGTAGCCTATAGCTTGTCATTCAGTTGGTAAGAAATTTGTAACTTGTTCAGACATAAAATGAAATAGCCTACTTAGGCCTACCATCAACTGAGGTAACTTTTCCCTTAAAGGTAACTTTGATCCAAATCTTGGTAAAAGATAGTTTGATCTACTGTTAGTTACCAAATAGAGTTCTCGACTTGGTTTTTGTGATAAACATTATAACATTTTCAAAATACAAGTTTATTACTTTTGTAGAATGTTTAGTTTCATTTTATTTTATCCCCAACTCATATTGTATTGTACAGTACCTACCTACATACAATTACCTACCTACCCCATAGGCCTAATTATAATTGGGGTAGCATTATCAGAAATCATATTTGGCCAACATTTTTATGACATACATTTGGTACAAAGTTACCCCAATTAGAGCCAAGATTGGCCCAAATTTTCAAAAAAATCTTAGAAATAAAACAAATAATTTCTGAGTTTTAAAAACCAGTCGAATATACTCTTTGAAAACCGCAGAGTTAAAAAAAATAGTACATGAAAGTTATAGAGGCCTACATATATGAGGAATATAAGGCAATTTATGTGAAGAAACATAAAAAATGGGCCAAAGTAACCCCAGTTGACCCTATGCCAAAAGAAAATACTTGGTGGCAATACAAGGACGAAATGGACTATACACTCAGGGCCGGATTAACCAAAAAGCAAAGAGAGCAGCCACTTTAGGGCCCCGAAACTGTCACGGTTTTCGAAGAAGCCCCGCTTGGGGCTTGTGTTAGCGTTATCTTGGACCAAAAAAACCAAAGTTGAATATAATAAACGATTTATATCAAGCACGTCTAGCTCTTTCTTTGAACTTTTGCAATCTACTTTTCACATTGTAACAACAGCTTTGAAGACATATTTGACACTGACGATCACCAATAAATAAAAAATGTCGAAAAAAATTATTTTAATTTCCTGAAAACAGTAAACCATCTTAATACCTTTTGTTTCCTACAAATTCAGCATTAGAATTTTCTGTAAAATGTACTGTTGTATAAATAATGGCTACAGTTCAAAATAAGTCTCATTAATAAGATCGTAGACGTGTATGTTTATGGTTATGCATGGTGTCAAATAATTTGTTTGTCATTATTATTATTATTATTGATAGCGAAAATATGTTTTGAAAAGTATTAAAAAATTCATAGTTATGATACATTTTATATAAACAATATTTTAAACATCATATCTCTAAGTAGGCCTATTTAGATATTTAATAACCAATGTTTGAGTTGAATTATAATTCTGTAACTCGTTGATTTTTCCTTGTGTTTGTTCATAGTTTTTCAATCTAACCTTAAAAAGTTGTTGGTTTTGAAAAGTATTTAAAGTGATTATTTAACGTGTTGCTAAGCTTTTTATACGAACAGCTGTTTTTGTAAGCTATGGTTTTGAGTTCATACAGTAAAGGCTGTTGAGTTTCTTCCAAATTTGAAACTTTTTCGGGAAACTTTTCAAATTTTTCTTTACGTATAAACCTTCTATGAACTAGGTACTGCAAACATTTTAAGACCAAAATTAGCCAAATCGGTCCAGCCGTTCTCGAGTTTTAGCGAGACTAACGAACAGCAATTCATTTTTATATAATATATAGATTAAAATCTCAAATTACCGCATTTGGTACCTTTAAAATAGGCTTTTGTAGTACTTTTTAGATTTTTAACATACTACCGGAGATGATATCATGAAAGAACTAACGTACTTCAAACGCTTTTGTGGAGCAAAGATTGCAAAGACCTTTTGCATTATCAGGGGCTCAATGATATGAGTAATTTTTTCCTGACTATTTTTCGTTTCTCTGATCTCACCTGATGACCGTAGAAACACTGTCAAGGAACAGTACAGCGGAATCGGTTCATTCCTCATGGTAGAACTATAACTGGACAACCACGGATCCGTACATTCAGTTTTTGTTCTCGTGTAGTGTCTCATTGCAACCGAACACTTAAGAACATCAATACCGATGTACTAATAAAATTCAAGGTATATTTCGAAAGTAGTAGCCCAATCACATTAAATTACCTGTTCTGAAACCAGACTTGAACTACCCTCATGTCCAATCCCGTATCCTGGCTCAGCTGTTCTCTAACGTGTCTAGCTGGTTTCGGACTATTGTTATACGCCATCTTCAATGTTTCTAACTGTTTAGCTGTGATAGTGGTCCGCGGCCTCTTGTTGGGTTGGTCTCCGTCCAGGCAACTCCCGTCTGCAAGAAGAGGTTCTAAACATAAGAAATTGTACAGTTTCTATAATATTGTTTAAGCACAGCTGTGATCAAGAAACATTTACGAATCGGCCATAAGAGTAATAACTGAATCATTTTTTTAATGTTATTAACGTTCAACTCAAAAAGGGCCACAACTATCGGATTATCACACACTGTATGTGAAAGTTTCTTCCTGCCATCCTTAACGTTACTTAAAAATACAGGGTGATTTTGTAATGTAGGCCTAAGGAGGTAATTCGTGGGGTGGTTATATGGGTTAAAATAAAGAAAACAATCCTAAAAACATATGTCCGGAGACGCACGTTACTCTCATAAACTTCCAATAACCGTTTCTAAATGGTGATCATTTAAACATTTTAAATAAAACTAACTTTAAAACAGTTATTTTTTTATAAATTACAGTCGACCGTTTCATTTAGTATCCGGTGGTATAATTGTTAAAAGTATCAAACAAAGTAGGCCTAACTGTAAAACCACATCCATTTGTTTGGCGGGCTGAACATCCATAGCAACAAAGTAGACAATAATTAATTTGCATGGTCTGTTGGACAGTAGTCTTCAACAACAATACGAGACGAACAAAGTTTGTTGCAGTTTGCAGTATGAATAAATAAAACCTTTTCTAGTACCAACTATTTTTATATCCAACATTTTTTATTGAACAATAGGCTATGCTAAGGGAGTTCAATATAAGATAAGTAGTTATATTCCGTGTTGTTTAAAAAAGGTTAAAGAATGAATGTAGGCCTATCTGTTTCCAAGAGGGCAGTGGCGTAAATAACACCGACAACCGACAAATAAAACCCAAGGTGGAATAAGCTCTCTTTACTATATTAACAACATAACAACCAAAAGATAAATCTTGTGACATAAGAACCCCCAAATCCCCAAGTTAGTAACTCTATTCAATAACTGCAAATCATTGTTAATTAAAGGCTGTAACACTCTACAATATGACATGACGCAACATTTTTTAATATTAAGAAGTTTATTATTTTCGCAACAAATAGATAATGTAACTAAATTTTCCTGCAAAATTTGACAATCATAACGAGTTTAAATCATAACGACTTTTGCAAAGTCAGTGATTATATTACATCTACCTGCCCTTTATTATACAATACCCTAGATGTATAATTTACAAAATTTGAGGGATTAGTATTAATGGATCTGGCAGGAATAAAACCATGTTGAGCCCAAGACAAAGACGGTTTCATATGAGATGCCATAAACAAGGAGTTGAAAGTATTGCTACAGGTCTGTAGTTGGCCGTATCTAATTTGTTAGCACCCTTATGAAGAGGAGTAATTCTGGAGTTTCCAATCATTTGGAAAGATGTTTGTGGTAAGACTTAAATTAAAAATAAAACAATAAGGTTTAATTAGGAATTTTTAACAAGCTTTGTCAATATAAACTGGGATTAAATATGGATCAAACGATCTTTTTGAGGGTAATCTTTTAACTGCAGCCGCGACCTGATCAGTAGTTATAATCGAAATAATTAAAGGTTGCACTCCTGTCATAACGGGCGATGAAAGTACCTCCTTCCAGTTTAACTGATCTGGTTTATCATATACAGAACCAGAGTATTCTGCAAAGGCACCTAAGCCGCTTGTCATTCCACATAAAATCATTTCCGGTTACTGTCCCACTGCCCTTTCTGCATTTGACAAAATTCCAAAACTGTTTCGGATCACTCACAAGAGAGCATTCGAGATTTGCTATATACATTCCATATGCTTCTTTTATCAATTGTTTAACCTTTACTCCTATAATATTTAAATTTTGCTAAATAATCATGACTCCCAGATTTATTAGATTTTGCCCTAAATTTATTTTTCAATTTTAAGTTATCAATAATTTCTTTTGTAAACCACAACCTTTATGATCATGTAGAGATGATTTCCTTAATTTAAAAATTATAAAATAATGTATGATTTGAGGAAATAAATAAAATTAAGTAAACAGAGAAAAGTTGTATGTAACAAATTAAAACTCAGATCGACTGTAATTTATAAACGTAAGTTAGGAATTAATTAGTCTTAGAAAATGATATTGATAGTCTTTTAATTAAGCAGCTGTCTTAAAAATTATTTACATTTAAATCTACTTATATAAAGCTAGACGGTAACACTGATTCACTGACATTCATTATGAGGCACTTCCCGTAATCGAACCCCCCTCGACCTCATACTTGAATTATAGCTCTCGATGAGAAACTTTTGGGGAAACATTTTTTAATTTTGGAAGCACCTTTTGGGCGGAAAAGATTTTTTCTATTTTTAAAATGTTTTCATTTTTTCACTTTGAACTCGTTTAGTAAGAAAGCGGTAAGAGATAGAAAAAATTTAAAATACAAAAGTTGTAGAAAATTAAATTTCAAACAAGCGATTTTTCGTCAGATTCAAGATCCAATCATCTATTTAGCCGCTATTCATCCGAGAAAGGAGGCTCCGCCAAACGTCTTTAAAGCTAGACAGTAACACTGATTCACTGACATTAATTATGAGGCACTTCCCATAATCGGACCCACCTCATATTTGAATTGAAGCTCTCGACGAGAAACCTTCAGAAAAATTGCTAAAAGTTAACATTTTAAATTTTGAAAGCATTTTTTGGGCGGGAAAGATGTTTTCAATTTTTTCATTTTCCCACTTCGACCGCGTTTTGTAAGAAAACGGTAAGAGATAGCAAAAACTGTTAAATACAAAAGTTGTAGAAAATTTAATTTCAAACCAACGATTTTCATCAGATTAAAGATCCGATCATCCGTTTAGCCGCTATTCACCCGAGAAGGAACTCCGGCCCACAAGCCTTCAAATTTTCCATGTTAATCTTATGGAGATTATGTTTAATGAGTTTGAGTCGGCTGCCAAATAAAACAGCTGATTTATGCTTGGTCACCCAGGTACGAGCCAAAGCTAGTTAGCGAGTTTTCCAATTGCGAGCGAAGCGAAACAGCCATCTGAAGTCGTAGGCCGAGGCGGGGTTGAGACGCGAATCGTCCAGGGGCAGAGCCCCTAGTTATAAATAAGATTAATGTTTTGGAGTTTTTTGTTTTATTAGTTACATCCAAATGTGAATTTCAAGTTTGAAAAACGTATTTAGAAGATTTATTGACAAAAGATGACTAATTCAGTTTCAGTCCAAAGTTCCCGCACAGTATAATTAATTAAAAGTTCAACTTGATTCACATTGTGAAGTACGGATAATGCATTAACGTCAAATGTTTACAAGTTTAAAAGCTCATTCAAAGCAGTTTGGTTTACACAGAAAATAAATGGCTTAAAAGATGATGTCAAATCCAAAACAGACAGTGAAAAGTATAGGTTGGTTTGACCTTTTAAAAACTAGGTTTATAAAACCCACTAAAAAAGAAGTTTCCTCATATGATGGTATTTTAAAACAATAGTTTACGAGATAAAAATGATCACCCTTTATAGGCCTAGAGGTGTGGATATTTGAAAACTGTTAACAAATGTAGGCCTAACTGAAAATACCTACCAGGCCTACTTATTTACATATTTTTTTGTTTTTTTATTCATTAGGGGACGTCGTTGAACACACATTTTGAAACGGGATAACCAGTCACCCTAACTTGCCAAACTTTAAATGTAAAAACCAACCAACAAGTTGAATGAAAATTCATATAAATTGTAGAGTTTTTGTTAAAATCTGAAATTAGAATGTCAGTTCCTCGTCAGCAATGTTTTCAACATTAGAATCGAGTTTAAATAATAGAAGCAATACCTATAACGGAAACAAATAATCAAATTTCAATTTGACCGGCTATTCACCAGGGTTTGGGGGGATTGGGATAAATCTAATTCTAGAGGCCCCCTGACTCGATGCTAAATGTTTGGGGGAGGGGGGAGGAGGAAGGGTAACTTTTTCACACAATAGTTAATATTAATTTTTTTTAAATAATATAGTACGCGTAAACAGTAGTAATACACAATAATATTAGAAATAAATAAAAATATTTGCCTATATTAAAAAACTAAAAGAAAACTGTTAAGCGGTATGCCTTTACGACCTTCGAGCTTGATTTAATTTATAAAGGAAGGCCAACTATATTCTTTATTTGTATTTACTCTTCAAAATTAAAATTACAGTACTAAAGTTTTAAAAGAGTTGAAACTGATTATGAAATTGAAGATTATTGGTAAAAGAATTCCACACGTTTTAATTATCTATTAATTTTATTTTTAAACAACTTGACAGGTAAAATAACTAAACTGTTCACAGTGCAATCTTCCTGGCTTTTTGTTTGGCAAAGTTGTTTATGACGTCATCAAAGTCTATTGTTTTCAATGCTAATCACAAGAAGATGATTTAATCGATCTTCTCCAGTTGCCAAACGAAGTTTATTTTTGACGAGAGTCATTTTACATATTCCAGATTCAGTGGCCTTTGACGAGAGAGCGTTTAGTGACTGACAACATTCACGTATTTGAGGCAGCACATTCTGCAACCCCTTATTACAAATCTGATTTAGGATCACAATTAGCCCTGCATTAGGCGCGCGGTACATTTGTTATACAAGTAGTCGCACGGCGTCAAAATGACCGCATTTAGTACGATACATAATTATAAGTGATTTATTAATATTAAACAAATATTTAATTTCCTTATAGTTTGTATTATCTTAAATACATTGTATTTAACACTTTCAAGAGAGCCTTTCTTCTTCCCGCAAATCCATAACAACAATATGAAATTGAAATACACTACATAAAATAAATATTTACAAATGTTTCTCCGTAATCAAAACGGTATTCAAACAAAAATATTAAACTGTAATTATAACATAATATTTACAAATGTTTTGAAATAATCAAGATGGTTTACAAATAACATTATAAAACACTAATTGAAAATAATGTAACAATTGTTCCCGAGTGACAAAATCAGCATTTAAAAACATTAATAAGGAAAATAATTATTATAAATAATATTTAAATTATAGAACGTAATTACAACACAAGTGGTCGTTTCCGTCAAAAACACCGCAGGTCATAGGCTAAATAAACGACTGCTTGTTCGAAAAGACAAATTGAACGAAAGTCTAGCATTGTAATGTGAAGGTTGTGAGGAAGGATATGGTAGAGCAAATACTTTAGGCGAAATAACAAAACTACTTAACTGCGCTGCGGTCCTTCTGACGCTGCGCGACCGTTTAATGGTTAGCAGCGTTTATTTCTCCGTTAACAACTATGAGCTTATTTCTTACCAACGACCAAGGAATACTATAGGCCGGCAATGTCGCGCAAGGCTTGAAACCGATTCACCTATGAGTAGTGGGGATGAAAACATCTGACTCCGCTACTTCCGAGCGTCAGCGTTATTGTAAGTACAGTTAGCAACGTTGTGATTTAAGATGCAGATTGTGGGTTTTTTAAGTGAACAAATTAAGGAATAAAGGTTTTTATAGGTTTGCAGACTCGTTTTTATAGTATTTCAGTAAATAATTAGTATGGTTAGATTAGTTTGATTGGAATTATATTTTAAATTTTCTTTGATTTCTTCTAAATTCGCTATTTTGTCTATTTAGCGAATATTTTTGTGAGTAAAGTTAGCAACATTGAAATTTAAGATGGATATTTTGTGGTTTTATTTTTATGCTAAGGCAAAGATTGTTTTATAGTTATAATTTTGAATAAAATGTTGTCTTCTTTCAAAACCGTATAACTCATTCAGTTTCCTTATTGTTATTGTTCTTATTTTACAATTTTAATATATTAACAATTTTTATTAAATTATAATTACTCGGACCATGAATGTATGGTACAATATAGTGATAGAACATTAAAACAAGTAATAGCGCTATAAATTACTGTAATGACAAGACTTGTAGGGTAGATTAGCGATGGTGTTGTCAGCGCGCCGGTTCACAAAACAATCAAACCAACTCGTCACTGTCGTCACTATACCACAGCCTACATGCTTGTAAACTAAGCATTTTACAAAGAAATGTAAAGAATATTTTTTTCTTTTTTGGTTGATTTTCAACAACTTTTACGCTTTGACAAATCACCTGCACAAAAAATACAAAACTTTATCGCTATGCCTTAATTTTATGTCATATGTCTAAACACAACGTTGACTTTCTTTGTTTTATATGTTTTCCAGCTACATAAAATATATTTTTCTATTTTTGTTTGATACCGTCAGCACGGTCATAGTGTTTCAAGCAATATTTTTAAATTTCAGAATTTTATCTCAACACTAAGTGTGTGTTCAAACGGTGTTAATGAAACGCGGCGAATTAAAATGTGTACCGGTCGCGGACAAAGAATCCGGTGTTTTCACCCATGAGTGGGCGTGGTCGGCTTCAACTCCCGTAATGCGTTGTGCATGGGCTTTGCCAGTCTATATTATTCCTTGGTCGCTGTTTCTTACCAACTTTTGATGGATTTTTAATTCTTCGCTTAGCTCTGATTCGTCCAAATCTTGAAGGTAAGCTGTGTGAAGTGCTTTCGCTTTAGTTTAAAGTCCCACTTTATAATTTAACTGAATTATTTTTCCCAGGAAAATTTTTATTTTGAACTCAGTTACATATATCAAGTTATTGTTGGTTTCATATACAAATATTTAAACTAATGCTTTATTGAAAAAAAAGTTAATAGACTGTTTAATCAACATATTCATTGTTTTCAATGATGTTTTAATTATTTTTAAATCCAGGGGTTCCCTGACGTTGTGGCCCTTAGCAATTATTATTTTATTAAAAACTTGGGGAGACCGCGCTGTACACCTCTCGAAAAGACAAACTATTTTGTCTTCAAAAGCGGGCGGGCGAGACCTCCTAGAGGGCCGCTAGGTACACCTCTACCTCGACCTCTTCACTATGCGAGCGCCCATTACACACAATGTATTTGTGTTACCTAGAGGTACCGTGACCTCCACCTCCACCTCCAACTCTATCTCTACCTCTACCTCTTCACCATGCGGCTACCCTTAGATGGTGTGCACACGTGATGGTCTTAGATTTTGGTATTATTTATGTTATTGTGCTGTTGTAAATGTGTTATATTGTATTGTAATTTATTTTAATTTATTAACGACCTCAACAGAGCGATAATCTGAAGATGGAACGAGTTCCGAAACGCGTCAATCCACAATCTGTGTGAAGTACCGGTAAGTAAACTACTTGAGTTACTAAAAAGTCACATCATCCTTTTATTTTTGTCCCTGTAAAGTGTACTGTACAGTGAAATTACCTTTAGTTTTGGCAGCTTCGTAGTCGGGTTTACACACCAACTTTCTGTCTTCCATTAGGTAGAATTCATCTCCCGTGTTTAGCTGTCGACTGCACATGACACAGGCGAAACATTGGAGGTGGTAAACGAAATCCTGCGCTCTGCGCACCACCTGCGTCGGCGGAATA
>JAGFPH010006176.1:22970-33659 GCA_018207615.1 Philaenus spumarius | reverse complement strand
ATTTATTTAATACCAAATGTTTTAATGTAAACTGCAGAACAGCTGTTGTATGTTTTTAAATTCTCATGTTTTCTTATGGGGATTTTTCGTTTTTCGGGGATCTCAAAAACCCCTTCGTTTTTAATTTTAGAAAAAAACTTATATTTTTCCCTCGTTCCTTGAATCGATACCTTTAATTTGACACCTCTCCCATCATCCTCCGATTTACCAAATTCCCACAATTTTGAATCTAAAATTTTGCTTACAGAATTATATTTAAATATTAGACTACAAATATAGTTTAATTTAAGCTATGTCTAGTTCTAGTTCCAGTCTCAGGAAAAAAATACTGTAATATTGGTATCGTGTATTTTCTCTTGAAAACAACTAATTTGGGAAATTCAGTTTCATCAGAAATTTATTTCATTCACTCATAGGCGTAACCAGGAGGGTTTTGGAGGTTATAAACCCCCCCCCCCATTGTAAAAAATATTTCGCACTTTGTTTACATTAAAATACGCTTTTAAGAGTAACTTATTTTCAATACCTATGAAAATGTCAAGCTGCAATGCATTATCAATATATTGCTGACATTATATTTAGTCGAACTGGGCCCTAGCACTTCATTTGATGTGCGATGCAGTATAGTGTATGGCCTAGAACACAAGGCGAGTATTAGAGCATACACGTTGGTCGGAAAAATAAACGATCGGTTTATTCACCGCTGACGGTAGCTGTGCAGCCACTCACTGCCTCTACAATCGACGGATTTTCCACCGTCTCCTCCGAAACAGTGGCGAACGTGACCAAATGCACGCCAAATATCCTTATTAGCGAATTTCCATAGGAAAAATGAGCTATTGCAGTGGCCCTTATGGTGAGACCCAAGGTCGGGAGTAGCAAATGAGCACCGATCATGGTCCCCAGAACACGTTTTGGGGTGTCATTAAAATTCATATATATATATATGTATATATGTGTTCGCACTCTAGCGGTCGCATTTTAAGTCCGATTTGGTCCAAATTTGGTACACGTGTTGGTTGTGTAAGTGGCTCGGACGAGTTCGTTAGCCAAAAAAATCCAACAACCGGAAGTAAGTTTTTTGACCGGAAGTAACTATTTTTTCAGATTTTTACTAAGAGAATGAATTTTTTTTAGAGTTTTTTTCTAAAAATATAAATGTAAGATGTTATTCTGCACATTTTGTTTTTTTACGCGACCTTATAGCTCGCTTGGTTCCCCCAAAATCGATCAAAACGTGAAATACCATAGAAGTACCCGGTTCAAAGCCATGTGGTGGATTCTACCGTGGGGCTGGCGTGCGAAGCACGCAATGCTTTGTGTGTTGAAAATACCCCTAATACGAGGCTTGGCGTGCGAAGCACGCAATGCATTGTGTATTGAAGACAATCCCAATATGTGGAATGGCGTGCGAAGCACGCAATGCATTGTGTATTGAAGACAATCCCAATATGTGGAATGGCGTGCGAAGCACGCAATGCTTTGTGTATTGAAGACAATCCCAATACGTGGAATGGCGTGCGAAGCACGCAATGCTTTGTGTTATTGAAGACAATCCCAATACGTGGAATGGCGTGCGAAGCACGCAATGCATTGTGTATTGAAGACAATCCCAATATGTGGAATGGCGTGCGAAGCACGCAATGCTTTGTGTTATTGAAGATACTCCCAATATGCGGAATGGCGTGCGAACCATTTTGCAGCTATTCAGCACCGTCGTGAATAGACCTATTTCCCAAATTGTTGGTCGAAACCCTAAAATATCGGTCTATAAACTTAATTTTGGAAATTTACTCAACTCACGTCAGCGGTTCAGCTACGTGGTCTAATTATTTTAGTATTTTTTCGTAGAATACTATCCTTTAACCGCGTGTGTAGTTCGTCAAATGACGAAACAGACATTCTGAAATAGTTGAAAAATGTTTCTTCTAGTTCCTCAAACAAAGTGTAGAATGCTCCAGAATCTTCTCTTCTTTTATTTATTGATCGGATAAACCCAAATAAGTATATATGTTTTTGCTTCCTTTTCAATCGGGGACGGAATAACAATATAGCGAGAATTGCTCTCTATTCATATCAATAAAACATTAAAAGAAATAGTATATTACACTAGCTGGCCCGACCTGGCTTTGCACGGATAGACAAATCAACCTGATACTAATAATTAGCCCAAGTGTTTTAGTTCATTGTAAAAAAAAAAAATGTTCATTGTAGGCCTAACCTAAAATTATATTCAGTTTTTGATCCAAATCAGTTGTTGATCAAAATCAGCTGTTTTAAGCTTTTCATACGAACAGCTGTTTTTTGTGCCCATGATAAAATCAAAAGAAATCTTTCTTTTTCTTCCTTAAGATTGACCTTCCATAAGATTAACATTGAAACTTTGAGGGCCACTGGGGCGTAGCCCTTATCACTAAGGGGTATGAAAAATGGATGTTAGCCGATTCTCAGACCTACTCAATATACTCACAAAATTTCATGAGAATCGGTCAAGCCGTTTCGGAGGAGTACGGGAACGAACATTGTGACACGAGAATTTTATATATAAGATTACACTTCGTGATTGATGAACTAGAAACTTCAGTTTAATGACTCAAAATGAGGCTTTTAGACAGCGTCGGAAATTTTAGCACCCTGTTGCACACTTTCAATTCTATGAGCGGCGACGGTAACTAATCCGCAACCGACAAAAAACGCCGTGTGTGTTCCAAGGCTATGGGGTTAGGAGGCAGCGCACGGAAAGATTTGGCGGGAATGAGTCATGGGTGCTATTCTAAATTATACAAAATAGGCCTGAATCGTCCCCCCCCACCCCGCCCCCCCCCCCCCCCCCCCCCCCCCGGTTGTTGTAACTCCACCATACGATCGTCCTGGTTATGCCTATGCATTCACTCATCTACAGTTTCTGTTTATTCACACGTTCCAAGTCATCACCAATAAATAAATATAACCAAGCTTTAACTCGTGAGAAGGAATAATTAGTTGTTGCTCATATGTCACTGAAGATGACAACTTTGTTGTTGAAACGCGTTTGACGATTAAACGTATTTTTGTGGGAATTGTGTTCTGTGTTTTTACTTTTAGAAATCACCACAAAAGTAATAAATCATTGTGTTTGCCTTTTAATAAAGGTTATCGAAATCTCCTTGCATACCCATACAGTTTAATGGTTTTGATGTTATTTAAACCATAAGTAGCCTACGGTTAGTTTCAGACGTCTTTAAGGAAAATGCTTTTTATTGTAAGATATTTTATATTGGTTCGTTTTAATTAGTTAGGGTAGGCGCTGCGGGGGTGCGTTACTCCACTGGTTGTTCCTAATACAAATCTTTATTCCCTGTTGCAGAAGAGCGAAAGAAAAGCGTCTGAAGAAAGACGCAGGCAGAACACGATGGAGTCAGTATTTCAGATCGATGAAAGGAGGTGGTTCACCGAGACACGACTCTAAAGATGATCTCAAAGTCGATCTAGATTCCAACTTCAGTCATTCGCACGGTAAGACAACAATTTCATAACATCTAAATACAGTTCGATTAGAGGCTACATTGTGCGAAAAAAGGATGAAAATGTAAACATACTTTTTAGAAAATACATGAATTGGCATAATTTAAAAAACTTCATTACTTATATAGAACTTGCGCCCTTGTCCTATACGATCTGCATTATAATTTAGGCCTATAACATACATTTTATAACCTACTAGTGGACCCGCCAATGCTTCGCTATTGCTATTGCTTGATTTACCTAACCTAAAATTATATTCAGTTTTTCATCCAAATCAGTTGTTGATCAAAATCAGCTGTTGATCAAAATCAGCTGTTTTAAGCTTTTCATATACAAACAGCTGTTTTTTGTGCCCCTGATAGAATCAAAAGAAATCTTTCTTCTTCTTCCTTAAGATTGACCTTCCATAAGATTAACATTGAAACTTTGAGGGCCACTGGGGCGTAGCCCTAATGTCCTGGGACTTCGGTAAATGTCCTAAAACCTTCCCAGGGTTAACCTGTGTTACTATGCAAAATTTCAAAGCAATCGGATGGACGGTTTGGTAACGCATAAAGGACAAACATACAAACAGACAAACGTACAAACAGACGGACATACATTGAATTTTATATATATATATATAGATTATACAGAGCGTCCTAGAAGTCTCTGGAGCAGCTTTGTACAATTGTCCCTTAGTGGGGGATTCTATGTAGGTTAAAGTAAGATCAAAAGTTCCAATAACATAGGTCCGTTTCCCATTTATCCCCTTTTTTTACAAAAACAAACTCTATGTTTGGAAGTAAATAAGATATTGAGTTCAAATTTGGTATAAATAATTTACCATATTAAAAAAAATGTTTGTGTATATTTTCAAAATGTCAAACGATCCAATTTTAACAATAACCGTTAACAATTTTAGATATGTTAAACACTTAAAACTACCAATATTTTAAAAATATACAAAAGAAATTTCAGTTGTTTATGTACCTTAATAAAAGGTTCCATCACAAATATGTAAACCAAATTTAAACTGAATATCTTATCTTACTTCCAAAGACATTAGGTTTTTTGCAAAAAAAAGAGAAAAAACAGAACTGTGGATAATTGGGAAACGAAACTTTTTGTACCTACGTTTGTACCTACGAAACTTTTTTTTCTTGTTTTTACCTAAGAAATAATTATACAAAGCGGTAAACACTAGTTTTTGCCTTTTAATTTTGTAGTACTTTCTGTTAGTTTGGCATCCAAACCCAGTTTTTTTTTACCACAATTAAGTGCATTATGATGAGAAGATTTTTCTACCAATATCGGGTCAATACTTTTCAAGTTTCAACATCAGGCCTATACGTCACAATTTTGTGTCCTGCTGAAAGATATCTAAATTTTCTTCTTAAATACATGACAATTAACTGTCAACATATTTTAAGATTAACAAAACGCACCGTATAACTTATGTATAGGTTTTATTTGAAATCAATATTATTTATTGTAAAATAGATTGTTTATGAGTTCGTGCATTGAATATCAAAGGTTCGTGCCATTTAAGACACAACCTTTACACATTTTTGTGATCAGTTCTACCTCCTAATAGGTTGACGTTAGAAAAAACTATCTGACACTGACAGTAGGCCTAAACACACCTTAAAAAGACGTTTATCTAAAAATCATGAAGCCAAAATATTTGGCCGCCATTAGGTCTAACCCGATTTATAATTATGTTGTTTGTATCATCTGCATCACGTATAAAGGTAGCAATAGTACCCACGACATTTGATATTGTTTGTTTGCCCACAACAGCTATCCACCATTTTGTTTTTGTACTAAATAATTTATATTTTTAGAACGGCTTAACCGATTGAGTTAAAATTTTGCACGTTTCTGATCAGAAGTTTAGTAAAAATAAAGAACGTTTTACAACACTCCATAAAATGGCGGCCATTTACACATTTTTTACTTTTTAAATGGCGGCCATTTATTCATTGCAAAAGAGTATAACTCAAAACAAGTAAATTTCTATAAAAAAAGCAAAGAGTACAATTTTTTAGACAGTTTATTACTTTCTCACTACAGGCCAGTATAGAGAAAATATAGTGATTGCAAAAAAAAATCGATGTTGAGATTTTTGTGGAAATATTCGTTTTGGGACCCCCTGAGTCGAAAAAAGTGGTTGAAAAAAGTCGAAAAAAGATGTTTGTCTGTATGTATACAAAGCTAGAGCGAAAACTATTCGATCGATTTCAAACAAATTAGCACCAGTTTTGTCAAGTAGGCCTGTATGGATGCACGAAAAACGGTTTTGAAATTTTTTGAAAAACAACCCCCTTTTTGGCAAAAAAACCCAAAAAAATCAGTTATTACTTTTATATAAGAAAAACGGCTCTAACGATTTTGATAAAATTTGGCTTATTTGTAGCCTTTAATGTAGGCTACCATATCATATGCAAAAAACTGCATCTTTCTAAAAATTCTCGTTTAGCTAATAATATAATAACTGATTTTTGGGTTTTTTTTTCCATAAAGGGGGTTGTTTTTCAAATTTTTTCAAATCCTTTTTTCGTGCATCTATACAGGCCTAATTGACGTGTTTGGTGCAAATTTGTTCGAAATCGACAGAATAGTTTTCTCTCTAGATAATAATAATAATATTTATTAGTTCTGTTAATTTCCTACTTTAATGTCACCTCTCCTACCCCTCCTACAATTATGAAGTCACAGTGAATCCGTTTAATAATTTAAATATGTTTGTGAGAAAGTATGTGCCAGTTCCTGGTACCGTTTATTTTCTTTATTTTGTCCCATATGACAACCAACTGAATTATCTACATTCTAGAATCAGGCTGTGTATATAAGTATACAGGTCAGCGGCTACAGTTAGTCATAAAGTCTTCTACGAACTAAAACAAATGTTTCGTTCAACTAATTAGGACAACGGGAGAAGGACAGGGTTACTTTTTTACCTCCTACCCCCTCGTAAATTGAAGTGATACGGTTAGATATGGTAGGTCTGACTAAAAGGTCAATATACAACAGAAGGGCTTACGTGCTCGGTCGAGGGGGGGGGGAGTGTATAATATAGTGGAGTGCCGTGCGTGACTCGTGAACGCACGCACCTCGGTGAATCCCAGTCCTGAGGGACACTGAATCCTCGGATTAATGGCCGAACTGGGACTCTTCCCTTTAAAGCTTCATCCGGTTAATTTTCAAATCATGTGTAGCCTACAAAAGCTGGTTTTAAAATATTTTACAGAATTTACAATGAATGTTAAACGGAAAAATATATAAATATATAGGATTGACTTACCGTCTACAATATTCAATTTGCTGTCATAATACGACGGCCGTTTCAGCTATTCAGCCATTTTCAAGTTTTTGTAGCCAGATATCCTTTGTCACTTGTTAAGACAGACACAATAATAAATACACACGATACATTATCCTATCTTCTAAAGCGAGAGATAATTGTCTGTCTGCTTAATGGATCTGGAATCTCCGTCTAAGGATTTTTGATTTTATATGGGGCTTTTGGCCACGAGAAATCGATTGGAAATGGTCACCAGTCTGGGAAAATTCGTTTTCTACGTCTTTTTATTAAATTAAAAAGTGAAATTTGTCCATTTTAAACAATACAAAGCACAGCTGATGCAAATGTTTTCAATGCCATTACAATAATCATCTGCTTTCTTTTAAACTGTATATTTTATTAGAGGTAAGCCTAATGTTGTATCTATTTATAGTTACCATGGCAACGAATACTTCTGCTAAATAAACATACCCTTTATTTAGTTCTTTAAATGTTATAGGCCTAACCTAAACAATGTTCACGGAAATTTGCAATAATAGTTATTGACGTGAGCGAACTAGGCCCTAGGCCTAAAACGATATTAAAATATTAAACTTTAATTTAGGCCTGACTTATTTCTGAGGCATAGCGTTGAGATTATGGTTAATCCTTTAAACTGTATTTTTATTACAGGTAAGCCTAATGTTGTATATACCCTTTATTTAGTTGTTTAATGTTATAGGCCTAACCTCAAAACTCAATAATCCAATATTTATTATTGAAATCATTGCCCTGCTTATAATCGAGCTTTAGCTCGGTCTCCTGGTACTTTTATTTATTAAACTTACAGCTATCATAATTTTAAAAATACATTTTTGTACAACACTATTATTTTATTCTTTTTCTACATTAATTTCTTAATTAGTCTTATTTCTAATACTTTTTATTTTCTTATCATTACTTTTCTTTTTGCTTCCTTCCTGGTCTCTTTGCCTTTTTTGTGGCGGCGGATCATCTTCATTGGCTATAGTTTCAATTGCAATTTCTTGCTCTGCCTCTTCATTCACCAGGGCTTTTCTTGGTTCACCAGGGTGAGGACAAAGAATGTCTTTAAAAGGTTCCTCACAATACTGTCTGATTTTGTCAAACAAATACTGTTTCCTTTTGTATGTTAACCCCAGCGGGTCAATCTTCTGCGGAAAATCACCCAAGTCCATTTTCTCAATATCCATTGTTACCCTATTTTTGACGGTGGTTCCATTTATGGATGGTTTGGTTTGCAGAGTCCCTTACACTCAGCTAAGAAATGAAAATGGGAATATTTTGTTATGTAGGTAACAGATTTCCATTTTTTGTTCTGGAAGTACTTTAACCAATCATAAACGGGTAGCAACACATCTCCATTTTCTGTGCCTTTTAAAATACATTGGTTTAGGCCTGATGGTGTAGAAGATTTAACTATTTCCTCAACTTGTGACAGTGAACTTGCTTTTGATTTTCTGAACTTTTTTTAAAGATTCCAAAAGCCCAATCACATGAGAACTTTGTATGTCCCACGGGAAGAAATGATAGGGTTATAGTTTTATTTAAGCCGTTATTCTCCAAATGAAGTAGACGATTACAATGTTATTTTTGTTTTGGGAAACGCAGTTGTCAGCATGAAAATAAACATAATAAAAATACTTTTATTAATCATGTTTGCAATATTCTCTTCCATTATAGCAAACTAACCATTCAAAATAGCTGAAACTTTGATAGGGACAGGTTATAATACTGTAAACAAGCGTTATAATAAGAATCATCAAAAACAGTAAACAGCAATTCTGCTGACAATAAATCAGCTGGAATGTAAATCACCTGACAATAACATAGAGTAATAATAACCACATAAAGCACAAAGAAGACGTCCTCAAAGATTATTGTTGTAAATTTTGATTGTAAATTGATTACTATTAAAAATTAAAAGGGACCTTAACTTCACCTATTTAAAATGCACAGGGTAAGGTAATGATGAGGTCCCTTTTCTGAAATGTGTAAGGGTTTTGGAAAACATTAATTTTGAGGTTTTAAAATTAAGAGATATATATAAATGTGACATTTTTGTATTCACAAATAAATATACTATACAAATATATATAAACCTAAAAATGTGATATTTTGACCCAAATCACTAAAAACTGGTCTCCTGAAAATTTTACTCGGTGAAGATAAGGTCCCTTTTCCTATGCACGGTCAAATTTATTTAATAAATTCACATTTTATAAATGTATGGTATGTTATTTAAAATGGTGTATTGGACTGGTACTTACTACTTAGTGTACCGGTAGTTTAAAAAATATATTTGGGATAAGAAAGTAAAAAGAGAAAATTAACACCGGAATGTAAAAAGAATAAAATACTAGTTAGAAATACAGTAGATAGATTATTTTCAAAACTTTGGACTAATATAATAATATGGTATAGTATAAAGTTTAAATTCATGTCGGTATAGCACGTAATGGCAACACTGATGACATGTGACTGCCAAAGCTAAGTTTGATTAATCTTAGATAGCAAAGAAATCTAGATAGCAATAAAACAACAATGACGTATAAAATGGTATGTAGTTGTAGTTTGTGTACAGTTTGCTAGTTAAATTAGTTTTGTTTATTTATTTTGTTTTTATTCATTGAAGTGCGGATAATCCTTATGAAGTCTATTTACTACCACCTACTTACCAAGGAACCTAATATAGTTCAAACTTTACTAGTTTAAAACAAAACTAGTACAACATAGCCTACAACAGTAATCCAATCTTTTGATTTGAGTCAGTGATAGGCTATGGAGAGAGATATTGAGTCTTGTATTGAATGTTATGAAGGGCCAGAAAGTGGGTCACCTGATGAAAAAAGTAAAGGTTTAAACATAATTGATGATTTTAATGAAATGTACAATGAACAACTCAAGAAAGCTCAAGATGCTTCTGATGGAACATTACAGGTAAGTTGCCATTAGGCCTAACTGTTTTAAAATTTCAATATCCTATATAGCCTAGGTCATCCTCTGTTCTATCCATAGGCCTACAAATTATAAGTAAGGTATCTATGTAATTTTAAATTATACATATTTTTAAATGGGAAAATGTGACTGGAATTATCACTGTTTAACATATTTTATTATTTGTGTAATAATGCTAAAGACAGAAATCAACAAAACAGTAAGAAAATAATAGTGTGTATACTCCTTCGCAAATTAAAAATTTAACATAGTTTAATACACAATAGGCTTAATTTCAGCAGATCTTGACATTTCAGTAAGATTTAATGTGTTATTACTACTGTATATGTGTACTATAATTTCAATGGGTGAACATAATTTGGCGCAAGTTTACTATTCGACCCTAGGCCTAGGCTAACCTATGGCAACAGAAATGCAAGAATATTAATAAAACAAAAAAATAGCCTAAAGGTTCTAACTTATAGGATTTAACTTAGTCACGTGCAGTATGTTTACCTCGATTCAACATTTGGCACAAGTTTATTATTCGATCTTAGGCTAACCTACGGCAACAGAAATGCAAGAATAATAATTTTTTAAAAACCTAAAATGTTCTAACCTATAGGCCTAGAATTTAGTCACAAAATGTTTACCTGTATTCAACATTTAACAGTACGGTAGAATGTAAAACAACGTCGTTGTATGCAAAAATATTAGGCTAGTGTCGAATAGTAAACTTACGCTCAACATTTAACAGTAGAATGTAAAACAACGTCGTCTGCAAAAATATCAGCGGTAAAAATATAGTTTACCTTGTCAAACGATTTCTAAGGGAATTTGATATAACATGAAAGAACACATCTAACTGATTGTAGAAACAACAAAAATTTTCCCGGGAAATAATATTTGTAGGAGTTATGAAAGAAATAAAACTTGAAATTGTA
>JAGFPH010006176.1:10644-22570 GCA_018207615.1 Philaenus spumarius | reverse complement strand
GTAGGCTATACGCATAAAATAAAATATATTCTATGAATAATGTATTTAAAAAAAAAAGTAATTAGTTTGAAAGATACTCATCAGTCATCATATGCCTAAACTTATCTTCTTTGTATTGTATAGCCTACATCAAAATGTTAAACAATATTTCAAATTGAACTGGGTGGCGGAAAGGGCCGACTTGACACGACTGTTTGCGAATACCAGTAATCTAATTTTGTATGTAATATTGGGTTAATATTGTATAAATAATAACAGGATAGTGATGGTATTAGACTATTTATTATTAATTTCATTCATACATTAACCTGAATTCGTATATACTGTACTTCCTGCCTGTTGCATTTTTACGCTTAGGCCTACTTTTTACATAATCACAGCCCTATTACGATCTAACATTTTGCCTTTTAAGTGTTTTTACATCACCATTAATATTTCAAAACTGTTTTTTTTTTAAGAACTTCAATATTCAACCCAGCGCATTATGACGTACACGGTCATAACGCATTTATATTCTAACAGTGCTGTGACGAACTCTATATGCCCATTGGGGTTTTACTTAAATACTGAAGAATTAAAACGTTGCAAAATAATCGGAAACCAAAAAACATCCAGCTGGTCATATCCTGTCGGTTTTAAATCGAGTCAACCACTGTTTGCTTTACTTCCACCACCTTACCACAAAAGTCTGGATAGCCTATGTGTTATAATTTTTACGTAATTCGTTTAAGGGCTAAAGAGCAATTTTTATCACTAAACGTATAGGCCTAAGGATAAATAAATAAAAGACAATATTTTTTTTTTAACAAAAACGAACGGTATGAAAATCGCCTTACGACTACCGCAAGTGCATTCACAATCTGTTTTCTTTCCAAAATTTGATCTTTCCCCCTAGAGTAGGCCTACTACAGGCCTCCTCTTAGCTCCTTCCCAATCTGCTCCGAAATATTTCCGTGCAATTTAAAACCACCATGTTATAGTGGCAAAATAACGTTTGCTATTCCTTGGGGTTTGTTCTGCGATACGTGACACAAGTTAGAACCAGTTAGTAGCCTAGGCTACTTAGACGGTATTATCACGAGCGATTGCCTCTGACACCATGTGTAGCTTACACCAGATGGTCGATGTTACAATATAGATTGTATCTCTAATTTCACGCTACTCATCTCGCAGTCAGGCACGGTACACGCGTCACGTGAGCTGATAAAATCTAATTTCAGGATAAAACTAAACACACTCTTCAATTAAAGTTTGATTTTTAGCTCGTTTAACGCACCTGGCTTGCGTACCTTATGCCGTGTAATGACGTTTCTCCCCTTCTCGCTCTCTAGTAGGCCTACCAATTTACAGACAAATTTCTAAATTTTAAATACTTTACAAAATGGATTCGATATCAAACATGTAACTAATTTAGGCCTATACTATACACAGTGATTTTTTTGAAAACTTACCACAGGAAAGAATATTAGCCTACAGAATACAATTTTGGGCGTAGGGAACGAGTGCGTCAGCCGATTTTTATTTTCTTACTACAGAAATTCATGGTTTTCAAACGGTTTGAATTTGATGTATAACAATTGATAGGCTATGTGTCCATTATACATTTCTGAGATGGGTGGTATGAGCTGAAGGGTTTTTTGAGATTTTGTAAATAGGTTTTCTAAAGTTCCCTCTGACGACGAATAACTGTCACGAGATCAGATTTTGCATAGGTACCTCTTTCCGTCTTTAAAATAACTTACAACGTAACATTTTATAAGCGTTAATTTTCCAAATAAATAAAACAATTTTAAATTATTTTATAAGGGAAAAGTTCCCTTGTTTTTTATTTGTAGACTAAGTTCATACAGCTGCGCCTAATAATTGTATTGCAATTGCATAAATACTAAGTTTTAGAATTGATATTTGTAAATAATAGACTATAACGTTTTTATTCCCTGGAATTGTAAATGATAATTATTGGTAAACATTATTAACAAATTTCGCCTACAGACTCTTGCTCCAATTTTGTTGATATTTGTACAATTTCATTTCGTGGTTAGAATATTTAATTCCATTTTGCTGTCACTGGACTTATATAACCTCGTTTTAAAATTGAATAAATTCATACAAAACCTTAAATTGAATCTTATTTCAAAACGCATTTGTTGCAAAAAAGTAAACGAAACTTTTAAAACGTCTGAATCGCAACGACCTACAATTAATAGCATACCTACAACAAGCCTACAATAAAATTCTTTAGAAGTAATAATAGGTTTTCCCGCACGATGGCAGCACCGATTGAAAGGATTTGTTGCTCTGCTTGTCGAGAGAGATTTGTCTAACCTTTACAGAAATGGGACATCTTGATTAAAGTCTTGGCTTCTATTGTTCATGTCTTGCCTAGGGTTAGGGTCTGCTACCAATCACCATCATCCATCCTCTTGATCCTTGATTCCCTCACTCCTTTTTTCCCTCACTTCAAAATTACTTTTGTGCAGATTTAAGTCGTAAAGGCAAGTTAGGCCTATTGTCAATTGACGAATTGGATTTTTGGGGATTATTTTTTAACATAGCCTAACGAATGAATTATGACAAACTGTAAACTAACGCATTGTGCTTACTACAGCTTAGCTATAATATTAATAAATACAGGAATTACAGCCTCACTATTGAATCTATTGCGTTCATAATAAATAACTATTGAGATTGAATTGTGAGAAGTGAGAAGATAACTTGAGCAAATAAAACTTGATTACAAAATCTCACAACTAGACTAATTCGTTTACTAAGTCAAACGCATTTCAACGACAATGTTCAACGACTATCTTCAGCGATGTCGAGCTACAATACCTAATTAAACTACGCTATTAGTCTATAAAACAATAATCAAACTCGATATACCTATTCCTACTTATTATCTACACTATAGACGTAGATCACTAGCCTGAAGGACATTTATAGCCTACGTAGGATAGGCCTATCTAATTTTGTTAAAGTGTTAACAATGACTGCGATATGTAGTCATTGGTGTTAATAACTATAGTCACACGGAGATGGGTATTTTTTCAAAATGTTTTAGATCTTTCGATTATTGTGACTGAATAGTTATAAGCTTATCGACATTGGGCAAACAAACAAAGCACGTCAGAAGTTTTAAACGATTATTAGGCCTATGAGTTTGTTGCCAGAATGAATCGACGTGACACAAACAAGTGGTTGACTTGTTTTGGTTGAAATAATTTTTAGATTTATTCCAAAATTATCCTTGAATTTGGGACTCTTCGTCTGCACGTGGGACTACATAAACAGAAATGCCAAAGATGCAGCACAATATAATGATTCACTACATTGTACTACAATTTTTAACTAGGAATACTTATAAATTTGAATCATAAAATCCTACGATTTTCCCGTATGTGTGCCTACACACAAAAGATTAGGCCTAATAACCAACATGTAGGACAACATTATTTCTTAATTAATTATTCATAAGATTATTAGGCCTACAGCATTCTGGGATTAGGATACGGTACCATTTTTGTTTATAGTAGGCCAAAGTCTAACCTCAATTTTACTACCCGAACGTAAAATAATATCACAAATAATTTTTAAGTAAAATTAGAGCATGGTAAGATTCTAAAATATTTTTCGTCTTTTAAACAATATTAGGCCTACACATTGCACAATAATAATTATCACCCAAACACCAGTAGGTCCAGCAGAAACACAGTAGGACCTAACACCACATTAAATTAAGGACAGACCGCACCATTTTCACAGAAAACGTAAGGCCTACGCAACAAGCAAAACGATTTATTAGATTGATAATTCCTATTATTCCATTCAGGATTAACAACCCTACTAGGCCTACTGTGTTAAAATTAATATTATTATTGGTAATGGTCAATGGTAATAATCAAGTATGAAACATGGTGAAACATAAAGCATGGTGCTTCTATCTATTGGGGAACATGAGACCTACGTCAACATATTTTTAGAGCAATAGCAATTCGGCGCGTTGTTTACAAAACATTTGTTTGGTTTTTGTGTATTACGTACTTTAAAACATCTGGTGTGCACATCACACAACTTTCCTTACCAAAATAGATGCTGTATCAATTATCAAATTTCTCGAGCGAGAGATTGATGATACCATTTTCGAGTTAATAGGAGTATCCGTTTCGAAGAAAGCGGTACTAACTTCAAAACGGTTAATCCCACGGACCTGATTTTGGTCTCAATCGATTTCTAACCTCACAAAATGTCAAATTTGATACCAAATACGGCTAGTTTAAAAAAATACATTTTTACCCCCAAAAACGCCCTTTTTGGGGGCAATTTTTGAAAAAATGGAAAAAGTTGAGTGGGGTATCGTTTTTGACATTATTTTGGACGCTGAATCGAATGAGGCCATTTTCAAGTCGATAGGAGCAGCCATTTCAGAGATAAAAACAAAATAACTTGGTTTTTGTAATAACTTTTTTCAACGAATTTTTAACGGTCTTTCGCGTACATAGGGTGTTAAGGGGGTCGGAGTAGAGTATGTTAGCAAAGTTTAATCAAAATCGTTAGAGGGAATTTGGAGTAAATACCAAAAATGTGCTAAAAACTGCTCCCACGGTAAGACACCACCTCCGATTTGCTTCAAATTTACATGGGTTTAATTGTTTACATGTTTGAAGATATCCTGTAAATTTCAGTTCGATCCGTCCAGCCGTTTGCCCTGTGCACTCCGGACACACACACACACACACAGACACACAGACACACAGACAGACCAATTGCCAAAAATGCATTTTTTGGACTCAGGGGGCCTTGAAACGTAAAGATATTATGAAAACTCGACATCGAATTTTTGGGTCGATCGCAATACTTACCTTACCTAGTATAGGGTAAGGAAAGTAAAAAGTGGCTAAACAATTGTCTTTGTGTATAACAACTACTGTGTACTAGTATTAATAATATTGAAATAAATATATAAATATAAATAAATATATATATCGTTGAAAAAAGAAAAATCGAAAGATATTATTATTGCTATTTCACTTGGTTAAAAAAATTAATTATTCACTTAAACTTTTGCGCTATAACTTAGTTATATATCTATTTAAAATTGCTTTTGATCCATGGACAATAAAACAGTTTCATTTCAGTTTTTAACATTTTTTTTGTTTTACTGTTGCAGATCTAGAGAGCAATGACAGCTATACTCTAACCATGGATCCTGATGGCACTTCACCACACAGTAGGTACCTCCATGGCGACACCTCGACGCCTCCATATCTCTCTTCACCCACGCATCCATTGCCATACAGTGGCGAAACTTACTCCACAATGGGTAATGTTTTGTACCAGTAATACGTTTTTTAGCCTATCAACGTAATAGAATTTATTATAATCAACGTAAAAACACAAAGCTGGGTGGAGAGGGGGGAAGGTTTAAAAATAAATCAAATTCAATTAGTACCTTAACAAAATTAAATAAAAGGAAAGGAAAGAGTTAGGTAATGTAAATATTTGTTTATTTACTAATTTCTCTTTATCATAATCACTATCAATAATATGTTTTTTTAATCTAAATTGCAAGAAAACTGTCAGCTTAGAAAATTTAAATTGCTGCCATTTCGAATCAGCTGAGTATAAAAATTGCAAACATTTTGGAAAACTTAAAAACTAATGGTATACAAATTTGGTTCTGATGTCTCTATACCTGGAGTTAAACCACTGATTGAGGTTATAAAACATAAATATGTTGCTATGTCTCAATCACCCTGTATTTCCCCTTTACCTAAAACAAATGTTACCGACACTTTAAAAACATATCTTAGAAGATTTTGCTAAATCACATTGATTAGAATAAATTAACTCGTAATATTAAATAAATATAATTTTTAATGTAAAGCTAAACAGAATTTGTATGAATAGAATCAATGAAGCCTTTCAAATTACTTAATAGCTTTGGTATGAACTGAAAAGGTGTATTCACATTCAATAGGTAGCACATGTCTTCTGATTTAGTCTTTCAAGATGGAATTGAATAAATATCTGTAACATTTTGAGTTAGCTTTAAAAGTAGGGTAATCAACTCTCTTGAAAAGACTTTTTAGATTATTGTTTGCCAGATAAATAACAATAATATCAAATCTAATTTCATATTGTTTTAAAATAAATTTAGTCAAACTATGTTTATATTCAGGAACACATTATGTTACCAAAATAAAACCCTCAAATGGGGACGGTATCATTGCTGGACTTATACTATTTAATAAATCTCTAAAAACAATAAAGATTTGCCCTCACAGCATGAAATAAAAAACGTTTTTCACAAATAATCTAACAATTAAAATAATGTTGTGTAGCGCTGGAATAAAAAAAAAAAACATTTACAAATGTTCATTTCAATAACATTGTTGGCCTACTAATACACAAACTTAAATCATTTTACATGCCTATTTATACCTAACATGTAGGGCCTACAACCATTTTCTATTGAATAAATTAAACTACAATATATTTAAATGTAATAATAGATATAATTTTCCAAACAAGACAATAAACTAATGAATTAAAATAGTAATTTTAATTGAAAGGCAAGAAGCTGTCTCGTCGTACACTAAACTATTAAAGACATAGGCTTACATCGTTCAGTACATAGCCTACTCTACAGGAACTAAATAAGAGATTAGGCCCTACACTACAATGGATACCTACACTTATGGGGTTCCTGTCAATGAGGCAGCAGATGACTTAGCAAACTAATGTACTAAACGGCAGCAAGATATAAATTCACCTGAAGTCATAACTGCCAAATCTATGAGCAATGAGAAAAGGAACAGATAGTTAATCAAGAGATAGTCTATGTGAAAGGCAAGGTTTGGAGTGAGCTGGGTGCAGACTGGAATCAAATCAAAACAAACAAACCAATTGCTTATTTCATCCTTAATACTGATCATAATACTTGCTGCCTACCTCGAGAGAATGAATATTTACAAATCCAAAGAATGTAACCTTTGCCAGGACCTAAACTCCAGCATGAACAGAGAGCACATTATCCTCTGAAGATGACTGAAGAAGATTAATGGGCTTTCAAGAGGCATACAAGAGGCATATGGGATACCAGGAAATTGATGAAGTGGAAATTGAAGTTTCAAGCAAAGCTACTATAAGAAACAACAATAATTTATATTCTCAAAAAATTTGGTTTATACTGTACATTTTTTGTGTTGCGACAATTGCCAAATTGACAAACATTAAAAAAATATTTTGTTAATCTCATTAAAACAACCATTCAGTATTTAAATAACTGATTCTAAATGAAATAAAATAGTTGTAAAATTAATTATTTGAAATATTTTGATAACTTATAAAGCTTAAACTTAATCATGATATGAACTTTCTGGATTATCTAGCCTGACAGCTAGCTGTTGTAGATTGTTAGATTTGTTTACATTCTATCACACAAATTAATCAAATAAAATCAACGTAAAACGTTATAAATCGTTATAAACTGTTATTTATAAACCAACGTAAATAAATAAATTAACAGAATTAATTAAACGTATTAAATCAGAAAAGTAGGCCTACTCCAAACTTGGGAAATATTCCCGCGGGTCAGCTAGTACCGGTAGTATATTATGTCAATAATATATTTTTTATTTTACTTCTATTTAATTATTTGAAACTTTTTTACGTCTCTGTCCCCTAAGTGTTAGCTTATAATTTCTTTACTTTTTTAGGCCAAGGACCACCAGCACCCTCAGAGATGAGCGATGGTAGTAGCACTCATGGTTACCCTGATTTCCCTCCAAGTCCCGATTCTTGGTTAGGAGAGGCACCTTCACATCGTTACTGAGACATACCTCCGGACAGCGTCCTACGTGGTTCGTTGCCAAGGAGACATTACGATTTTGATAAAATCAGAGATATCGATAAAAGACTTTTACCGACTACAATGTTTCACTCGATCAATTCGTTGGCCTGTAGTAGTTCGACAAGTGGTTTACCAACATCTACGATGATAAAGCAAGAGAACACTCTGTGATAATAATGCGGTTGAGTGAGGAATGCTTTTCGAGTTAACTGATGATGTGAAAGTGAAAATGTTAAAGTGAGTAGAGTTCAGTTTACTACTGAATGACTGAGCTGACCAACACCGCTATGAATCATTTATCACCAGGAGCAATTTAGTTATATTTTGTTCTATGTCTATAAATTGATTATATCCAACATTTTAATGTATGTGCGTTTTTGTGTCATAAACTCATACTGTCTTATTTTTCTCTTAGACACAGAAATTAGGCTACTAAATTTTAAACAAGAATAAATTCACATATGCAATTTAACATCAAAGTTTTTTTACAGTGTGGTAACTTTACCTTAACTGTATTTGCCATAACAAATAAAGTTGTTCAATATTTAATTCAAACCAATTTGATCATTTAAGGTAGGCCTACATTATATGACAACAAATTATGTTTTTTTTATTATTTTGATTAGTCTAGAACATACAGCTGAAATGAAACTTTTTAGTAGATTGGCCAATGTGTAAAAAAAACTTCTTGGGCCCAATATTAGATCAAATAAATCACAATAATTACAAATGAATTAATGTACTGCATTTCAATCACATTTAATTTAAGCTAATATAGTGTTTTCAATTTGATGTATTACACATATCTCAAGAACTGATGATTCAAGTCAAGTTCCTCACAGGTCTTATATGACCAAAACCATTTTAAACTGTTTGGAAATTCATAATATTACTTTTAGAGCTTGATTTTAAAAGCGCTGAAGTTCTTTTACATGAAAACATTTTCTCTCAAGTTCATATTACATAATACTTTCAACGTGTATAAAGGTTACTCGTATATTACGAGTATTTTCTAAATTCCTGTATTAATCATTGGTTGTTCATAAGTACAAGGAAACATTTATTGCAAAATAAATCAAAATACCATACAATTTCCATTAAAATGGTTTAACCACTACACTAGCATGTCAGCTCTAATAAGAACTTTAAACAAATAATATGTCTGTATAATATTTTTTCTAGTGTTGGTAAGGCGTTTGAAAGCTATGGACATTCAATCGCCGGATCGCCGGATGTGTTTATATATAAACTGTACAAAAGTGATACTATCTCTAGTCAATTAGGTGTATGTGTTTGTAACTGTAAGGATTTACAGAGCAAAAACTTTATAGTGAAATGATTTCAGTAGGACATATGTCTGCAACTTTTTGTGAATTTAAATGTTTCGACGTATATCTACTAGGAATGTAGAGCGTTAGTTGTTTCCCTCGATTGTTACTTTATAAATAATTATTTGTGTGTCAAAAGAAAAATAAATGAAAAATATAGTGTACAGTTAAATTTTATAGTTTTAATGTTACATGAAACCTGTTGTGAAATTGTTTGATGCATTTAGGTTAAATGTATGCTGAGACGAAATAACAGGAAAAGCACACCTGTAATACTTTTTGTTCCACCAAAACGGAAAGGAATTTTTTAAATATAAAATTCTTATATAGATAGTTCAGTACTCAATATTTTTAAGTTGAAAAATATATATTTTCATATTTTGACTAAATAAATCTTGCCTAACACAATATCAATGCAAATTTTAAATTGGAAAAATAAAATATAAGTTTGTTACAAAAGTTAGGAATACAAATAGAAAAACTGGATAAAATTCATAATGTTGCAGTACAAATTAAATTTAATTTGATGTACAGGAGTTACAAAAATGTGGCCTAATAATTCATAGTACTGCATCATATTAAGAAAAGTTGATATAAATATAATAGATCAGTTAATTATTTTCCATTTTTCTTCCATTTTGTTTTTAACTTAAAAATATAACTATGTAGGCCTAAATAAATGTTAGCCTATATACTTAAATCAATTTTTAAAATGGTGTCCATTTTCAAATTTGTAATGTTAAATGAAAATTATTAATTTACAAAAAGCATATACAACAGACAAAATATTTTCTTCTTTTAACAAAAAACAAAATGTTTTTTTCTCTAAATCAAAAGATAATTGAGATATCAAGAGAAAGGAAACATGACTTCTTAGTATTTTTAAAAATATTTGCAAATTCAAAACACCAAATGCAAGACTATATTTGAAAACCATCAAATTTTTAACAAAACTGAAACTAACTTTTGAAATGCGGCTGAACTTCTGAAAACTAAACCAATGTTAATCTGATTACTTTTTTTTCTAGTTAGATATTTTATGTACTTTTTTCTTTTGAAGCATTGATAACGACTATTAGAAAAATTCCACTTATTTTGTATCCTATGCACACAAAACTTCAGAATGTGTTTGTAGAATTAATTATAGGCTATGTACTACTATTAAAAGAAATACATAACAAGATTTTTAATGAATGGGACTTTAGGATTAAGCCTAAAGGTAATATGACACCCAAAAGAAATAAAAAATGTCTAATTCTGTATTAATTTAATGTATGGAAATCATTATGTTATCTTTTCTTCTTGTTTTGAAATGTTACACAATTATTTTTCCAGAGAAATATTTCACATACCGTATTCTAGTATGAGTAAGAGCTTTAGTCATTTTATGTTTTAATTTAATGTTAGCATACGGTACATTTTAATATCACTAGAGGCCAACATTTTAATTATACAAACTTTTGAATTAATTTTATTATGAAAGCTCTTTATTTAAATACCATTCCAAATTATGCAGGTTGCATGAAATTGACTGACCTATAAAAGTCGAGTACAAAACTAGTGGTTTGAACTATTATTATTATTATTATGTATGCCTGTATTTAATTTTAAATCGAATTATTTATTTTTTTAGAATTTAAAAAATAATTTATATATTTATAATTTGGGAACAAAATTTTAAAATGAGAATATGGAACATTTTTATAATTGAATATTATAATACATTGATGATTTATTTTAACAACAAACAATAAAATTAGGAGGGTTGTTGAAAAGTGTATAGTATAGGGATCTATAAAAAACATAAGAGTTACTTTAATATATATAATAATATATATATAATTTTTCAATATATATTTGTTATCACCCAAAAAGACTTGAAAAAAAATAATAAAATACATTCCGTACACTCTTCAACTTATCAACAATTCGTTATTTTTACAAACTGAAAATGCTAAAAAGCAATCAAAATAGTTCACTGTCCAAAATTTGCACAAAATGTATTAATTTGATTTTTAGGAAGGTGTTAGTTAAACTTCATTAATTAGGAGCAAAAATATGGAGCGATAGATTTATATAAAGATCTCCAAAACATTAAAAATTGTTTTACTTATTGCATGATTGGTTTTCATGGAGCTGTTATTATTTATGGATTTGAATTCACAAATTTGACTTGACATTGGTTTTTATATAAATTATTGGGAAAACTCTTCACATCAGTTAGAATGAGAATATTGTACACAAGTAGTCAATGAATTTTGTCATGAAATTGTATAAATATTAAGACGCAGTTTAGCCTCTTAAACTCAATGGGTAATTGTGCAAAAAATACATTTTTTCTATATTTATGTTATGTAAAATGTTATTGTATCATTGTGTGTTATAAATTTTAGTGACAAACATGTCTTATTTGTTTCATTGGGAAATTCCTCAGTACTCATGAGGTATGATTTCACTGGTACATACACAAACAACATTTCTAAGGCCTGTATTACACTATCAAAGTTCTTTGTCAAAGATCTTTAATCAAATTTCTTTGATGAAATTGATAAATTTCTTTTATCAAAGTTGGCACACGTCAAATTTATTTGTCAAATGTTCTCTAAGAGAGATCTTTTTGATAAAAGAAATTTATCAATTTCATCAAAGAAATTTGATCAAAGATCTTTGACAAAGAACTTTGATAGTGTAATACAGGCCTTAGCATGGGTGCCCATATGATATTTTATAGGGGGGGGGGGGGGGG
>JAGFPH010006175.1:65087-75740 GCA_018207615.1 Philaenus spumarius | reverse complement strand
TTAGATTGTTTCTATTTGTTGTACTGAGATGCCACCTCTGCTGATTCCAATGTCCATAGTTGGTACTATATATCATAACAAACGTGGCTTCTTTGCAATTACATTTCACTTGATTTATGAACACAGTGATAATTTCAGTGCTTTGACTTGGATACAAAGTGTTTTAAGATTGTAATATGATGTTATTACAATTATTATTTCATGATATTTTAATTATTGTGCGATTTGTTAATTTTGAATTGGTTCTGTGTGGGGACTGTTGGAGTGTACTATGTGATTGGTTAATTTAATTGGCTTTTAGTCTTATAGTGTTCTTACTAATTTTGACATACTACATACTTTACATTAGTAAAATACATATTGTTTTATCTTATTTTATCATCCTAAAACATATTTTTTTAACATACTATGTCAAATACATGAAATTTATTTTTACTGGTAATTCTCTATTGAGGCATGTTATATATTTGCTGATGCATGCAATTTGACATATCAGCGTTACCAGCTTTAATGAGCGTAATTGTCATTAGGCATTCTAATGGGTTTACAATTTATTACCATATTAAAAATGTGTGTAATACTATAGGTTTGTTTATAATTCAGTTATTTAATGATATCATTACTAAAAGTTGGATGTGTTTATATTTGTTGATCAGGATTCAAGACTTCAGTAACGAGGTAGATCCTTTGGCAGATGTTAAAGCAGAGGTAAGTTACAATATTTTTGTTTAGAAAATGTATAGGCCTACTATTCCAGTAAACCAAATCGACTAAAATGATTTCTTAAAATGACAAAACAGTAACAAATATTTAACTTAAATTGAAATATACAGATACATCAAAGCCATGGTACGAAGGAGTCTATTTCATCGTAGAATGTTGTCAGTTAAATTGAATTCTGAAATCATCGGGTGACTTGATAATTACATCCTCTAATCACAATGGCTTTGTTTATGTCAAATAATGAATAAAAACTGTAAACTGCACAGGTCGCCTGAGTTTTCTTTAATATATCCTTCATGCCTAACATTATAAAGTAGACTTCCGATAATCCGGCGGTACCGTGCGTGGTCGCTGAATACAGCTGTAACATAATGTTAGAAAGCAAAAATCTTTTACTACTAACATAAGGATAAACGTTTCAACTCAAATGAATACTGTACAGAATAGAATAAAACTTATTTTTTATTGTGCACTCTACATACACTATGTGCAACCACAGCAATAGATACTTGACATAACTACAGACGGCCTACAGTGACAGGAATTTAGTTAAGTCCTACAGTAATTTGTAAATTTACAGGTCTCATTTAAAAAAATCTCAAATATCCTTTTGTTTTGTAGAATCATTTTTCTTATTTAAAAAGTTATTTCTCGCAATAATCAAAAATAAGTTTGCTTCAGCAAAAGTTATAAACTTGTTTATTGCGTCTGCTGCTTCAACCACGCTGATATCCGTTCCATTTCTTCATCTTCTGACTCAGGCTCTTCAAGATTCATGGGTTGAGGATTGACAATACTTTGAACAATTGCTTTACCTATAAGATCTTTTTCAAAAGGATAATTCTTATCGATCTCAACCTGTATTCTATAACTTCCTCTTAGGGAATATTTTCCAAATTGTTGTTTCTGGGTCCACTTTTGATAACATTAAGCAGTTCCGTTATTATGTCCAATCTTCTCCTTCCTCAACAGTTTGAGTTGTTGAACCCTCTTCGGAGACTGCATTGGGTTTCCAACTTTTGTAAAATAACTTCTTTAACTTGAGACCATGAGACTGCAATAGCATACACAGCATTCTTGATATTAAATTTCTTTTGAAAGACAGTAACATCACAATCAGAGTTTACAAGGCCTTGAACAAAGGAGCTCCTATAAAAGCATTTGTTTTGGATAACACCTTACCCATGGATCAAGGAGGTAACGTTAGGGGCAGAAGTTTTGCAAATATGTTGCTAGAAACTAACTTGTCTATATTAGGATGGGCTTTGCAGTTGTCCAAAATAAGGAGGGCTTTGCTATTTTCTGGTAGTTTCAGGTTTTTAAAGTTATCCTTAACCTGTGGGACAAAGTGATGCCAAACCCAGCATTAAATAAGTTTGCAGTCATCCAAGCATTTTGTTGAGCATCATAATAAACAGGAAAATTTTTAACATTTTTAAAAGCTGTTGGGTTTTTTGGATTTTCTGATTAATAAAGGCGTTATTTGGTTACTCCCACACGAAAACTGTCAGCTTATCTTTGTTTTTTTAAACCCCTTAGCTGCTTGCTTTTTTTCTCCCGAAGCTAATATCTTTACTAAAACATTTCTATCAGCTAAGGCTTGCTTTTTATTTTAATGATAAAACCTTTGATACATTTTATGTAAAATCCATAGTAATGTGGTTTTTTCTTACATTGAATTCCCAAGACGTTACAAATAAGTCATCATGGTGCTTTCTAGCAGATTTGTAATTTTGATGGGACACATTTGACTTTTTGAATTACATCAACATTTATTATTTAATAATATTTGATCATAATATGTATTACATTTATTAAATTCAAAATTATTTCTTCTCTTTTTCATTTATTTGTAACCTAATAAAAATATCTTTCTTCAAAATGTTATGATGTTAAATTAATCAGCTGTTTTTGTTTTGTACTTTATGCCTTTCAATATGGGTAAGTACCATTATTTTGTGTGTAAACTTATGTTTAATATGTTCCAGGTGGTTGAAGGAACTGAAGACATGGATTTTCCTAAAGTTTTAATATCAGATCTTGTACCTAAAGTAGCTTTAACTTCTTCAGCGTTGTTACACGACTGTCCAATAAAGTTGGAGCCTAATCCTTTAGAGGTAAATATATTTGTAAGTACTTATGATAGTTTATTGTGTTAAATATTCTGTTATTACTTGTATTATATTTTAACACATTGAGTGCCTTTTAATGTTGAAATAGTATATACAAAAATACATGAATGTTTTATTTCTACACTTTGCGAGCCATGCCAACACAATTTAAGATTATTTGTATTCCTTTACTATGTGATCTACATCAATGTCAAATGTTAAATACATTTAAAACTTCTACAAAACACAATGAAATCAAGCTATCAAATCTGTGCTACTGCACCAGTCAACTAGACAGCAGCCTTGATGCTGAGGAGTTAGCATACATGACTGTGAAACCTAAGGTCCCTGGATTAGATACGGTTGAAGGCTATTGATATTTGTGTAGTTGGAATATTAAAAAGTTTATTTTTGTAAACATTAATTTCATCAAAGCTGAACAAAATAAAGTTAATTTATCTCCATTGAAAATATTTCTGAGTAAATGATGTAAAAATTAATAAAATAAATATCCATTGTGTTCCTTCTATGGTAAGAAAAAATCTTTCTTTGGAATGCAGAGAGAGCAGAATGTTGAGTGAAATTGATAAAAGTTTTGCAATTCAGTGTGTATTTTTTGAATTAATTAAAATGAACATCAATCTTTTATTTTAAGGATTACAATTAAATTTCATTAATTTCTCGCTTTTTTGGAAATAGCTGCCTAGACTTCCTTGGAGTTTAGTGACAGTGTGAGGTTAAACACATTAAGACAATATATTTGGCAATTTGACAATATATCTGATTTTATCACTCTCTGCTAATATCACTGAACTATGTGTGAATGATTTTAATTTCATCTAAATCAGCTGTGTAACCATACTTTACTTTAGCACAACCTTTAAAATAAGTTTGACAATTTTCTATTTCAGCTTTGGTCATGCCATCTTTACTTTGCTAAAACTTACTTTGTGTTGATTTTCTTTATAGTTTTTGTTATTTAAAGTGAAAGTACTACAGCAGTGAGGTTGATAAACTATTTGGAATAGTGTTGTTTATATTGTTAATGTTTTAATATTAAATTACACTATTAAATCTAATTGTATATTTTTTTATGGGAGTTGTATATTACATGTAACTCCTTAGTTATGTTACTATTTGTTCTGTTACAGGAACTTGAAGTGATAAAGGATTTAGTCTCCTTTCAAGACATGAAACCAAATCTTTCACCCAAAGAAGAGGATGAACTGTCTAATCAAGATTATCAGATTGAATATCAAGAGGATATTGAGTTACAGGTACCTAACCTATACCTATGTTTGTAAAACATTATGTTGTGCTTTCAAAAGACTTAAATAATCATAATTTTGTATTTCCTAATATTGAATTCTGACCTACTAGTGTCTGGCATGTTAGCTCTTTTTTATCTGGAAATAATTCCCCTGAAGTGCAATCTTGAAAATGTTGGAATCAACTTATTCAAAATTCAACAATCTTAGATTTTGCGCTACTATTGTCTTTTTTTTAAATGGCAGACGATTTTAATGTTGCATGTGAATATAAGATTAATATATAGCGAATTTCAATTAAAAAAATGAGCTATTGCAGTGACCCTTATGGTAAGACTTAGGTCGGGAGTAGTAAATGAACACCGATAATGGTCTCCAGAAAACGTTTTGGGGTGTTATTAAATTTTATATAATATATGTATGTATGTGTTTGTACTCTAGCGGCCGCATTGTAAGTCCAATTTGGTACACACGTTGGTTGTCTACTTTAGCCAAAAAAATCCTACAAGCGGTAGTACTTTTTTGACCGGAAGTAAACATTTTTTAAGATTTTTCATTCGTACGAGAATGAAACTTTTTTAGAGATTAATCTAAAAAATATAATGTAAGATATTCTGCAAATTTTGTTTTTTCACACGACCTTATAGCTCACTTGGTTCCCGCAAAATCGATCAAAACGTAAAATACCAAAACAGTACCCGGATCAAATTACCGTGGATTCATCTTATGATCCGAGGCACAAAGGCCGAGTTTGTATTCTGTGAGCAAAGTGAAGCAGTCCATAACCTGAGGCCGCAAGGTCGAAGGGCAAAGCGAGTTTTTCTGCTGTGAGTGGCACAAAGGAGTGCTTAAGTCGAAGTTGGAAGCTTAGGTGCAAACAAATTCTACTAATATATTTCATACACACCTGCAGCTATTCAGCGCCTTTATGTGTAGATCACTTTCCCAAATAGTTGGTTGAAACACAAAACATGTAGGCCTAAACTTATTTTTAGAAATTCGCTCAACTCACGTTAGCGGTTCAGTTGCGTGGTCAAATTATTCATTCTGTAATGAGTTCTGAGTGAAGATGAAAATTTTAAATAATGAGTTTTACCCGATTTATAGCTTTAATGTTCAGATGCTCTTTCCGTTTATCAAATTTGGTATTGTTATTTAATTTTACTTTAAATAGGAAAAAGGAAACACTCCATTAAGACATTAAAACGGGTTTTCAGGATTATGGTGTTGTACATGACTTTGTATCTAAAAGTATTGTAAAAGTAAATAAAGTCTCAGATTTGATAAATAAGATGGGATTTGTCATTCAAACTTGCTTTACAATTGAACTGTTTTGTTGTATTTTTGAAGCGGAACTCCTTGGACTGCCGATTGTAAATAACTTCCTTGTAGTTCCCAATTACATGTTGTATATAAATAAACAAAGCCATGTGTCTTATAAGGTAGAAATCATATAGGTAATATGTCAAAGTCACGTGTAGCAATGCCATGTGAATGCCTGTGTTCTTGTTGGTATAGACATTGAAGAAAGAACACTATAAGAAGCGAAACCCCCATGTTATCAGAGGTAACACTTTTCAACAGTCGAAAAAGGCTAGTTGGGGTCGAGGCCAACAGGTACCGCCAGCAGCCTCGCCGCGCGGACTGTACCTTCTCTGTTGGGACTGTACCGTCGGTCGGTCGCGTCCTCGTTTGTGAAGTTACTCTAATGGGTCGGATGTTTGGAAATTTGAAATTTTTATTTGTGATAGAGAACATTAATTAACATTATTTTTTTCATTAGTTCTAAAATTAAGATTTTACTTTTTAGTTTTTCTTTTAAAAATTCAGCAAACTCCGTAGCAATTTTAACTGTAGTCTAATTTTCATTTATATAAAGCTAAAATTTGTAAAACCTGTTCTTTTAGTGTACTTTCAAGTTCAAAGAGTTTACCTGGTTTTAGAAGTGCATTTATATTAAATCTTTAACTTTAAATTTTGTATGCTTGGTTTCAAGAGATTTGTAATATTCTATTTGTGTGTATGTTGTTTTCCAATGTATGTATGTGTCAGGGGCGGATACAGGATTTAATTTTGGGAGGGGTCATAAGAAGTCGAAAACAATATTTCCGAGAATTTAACAACTACGGGTCAGGGCATTATAATATATACTATATATATAAACTCTATGAAATAGCTTTTTATTGCATTTCTAGGCCATAAATATTGTCTTGAAAGAGCAAGAGTTTCTTGCAGATTAAAGAATAAAATTAACACTAATCATTGAAGAGTTAACAGGATACTGGAATGGTACTAAAATCAATAACTTCACAACACGGTCATTAAATCCACTTTGTTTCACTAAATTTAAAACAACATAACAACAAGCTTTCACGTATTGAAGTCATAGAATTCCATACGGCAGGCGCTCTGTAAAACAATTAGCCCAACCAATAGAGATTTTTCTTTTTTATTGAATTTCAGTTTTAAAATTTGTTATAAAATAAAAAACATATCAGGCAAGGAATTTTTGCGCATTTTTTATAAAAAAAATAACAATATATTTTGACTTTTTGGATTTTTTGTTGATATTATAAAAATTTATGCATGGATTACGTTATTTCCAACGGAACATTTGTAGAGAATTAAAAAACCTACAAAATGGTTTTTGAAAACCCCGATCGGACCGAGAAAATTCGGAAAACTCTTAAAAATTACTATCCAAAAGTTCATATCTTTGTTAATTTATAATACTGTATTTATGGCAGATCTTTCGGAATACTATTGTTTAGTATGTGTATTTCAAACATTCGGAAGATAAAATTTGTTGCATTAATAGTTTTTGCACAATTGCAGAATAAACAATTTAGACAATTAATTATCTTGCATAATGCGGAGGAGAAGAGAACGGCAGACTGCTGTTTCCGACACTACCACTGCCTCTCTTGCAAATTTACCATCGGCGTCGCTAGCAAATTTGCGCGTTTTGTGCTATGTTCTGAAGCATTTTTATCATACTTTATCAACCTTAAAAAAAAAACAAAGAGATAAGAATTGTAGATTTTAATTTCTACTTTCAGAATCCTTGTTTACATTACGCTCGCTCATTTCCTTATGCGAACAATAAGCGTACACCTAGTTATGGAACACCCAGTATAATAATTTCGTAGTCTATGTGTACCATACTTTGCTTTGAGTTATTTTAGTTGTTGCTTACGTGATCGATTGTAAGTTTTTTTGTAATAATACGAGTATGAAGATTATTATTATTTATTTATTTATTTATTTGTGGTTCCCCCCCCCCCCCCCAGTTCAAAATAGTGACCATAAAACTAAATCTTTCAGAGCGTTTTAACAAAACTGTCACAAGTATTGCCAGCAAAACAATACTTTTTATAAGCTTTAAATATCCCAAAAGCTGTACTGAACAATCTAATACCTTATTTGAGAATGGCTGAAATTATACGTTTGGTGTCAAAACATACTTAATTGTATTGGTATTTTGCCTAAGTTTTTGCATATTTAGTTTTAAATATTTTACCTATTTTGTCCGATTTTATGAAATAAAGTGTTTATTTGTTAATTACTGTTGCATGCATATTTAACATTTACCTTGTAGGCCTATGGGATATTTTTTCAACACAACAAGCTTTTAAAATATTTCACAGTAACAGATTATCAAATCAAATTCAGGAAAACCTTATGTTCACATAATATTAATTGGAGATTTAAGATAATTTTTATACGGTATTTGACATAATTTTTGCATTGTTACAAAAAATCATTAATTTACGACTTAAAATTGTTTTTATATTCATTAAAAATAAATATTAAATTTATGCCACACTTTATAAATGGGTTATTAAAAACATTATCAATAATAAATCATTGTTCAACAGTACTGTAAATATAGTTGCAACGTGCGCCAAATATTGAAACATGTGCTTGCTCCCTCCACAACGAAAACTAAATTCTCTTAGTTGGGGATGATGAAAAGAAAAGGAGAATTGAAAGTAGTTTGTACAAGGCAGTGCAAGAGGCAGATATATTCGCGGTCTGGTGGTGCGGCGAAATTTAAACTCTGTCTATAATGTCAGTTTCGTCTCGGTCGCTGCAAAAGACTGGTGGCGCTCCGAGTGGTTTTGATGGGAACTACCACGCAAGCGTCCGCTTAAAACCCATTAGGTTTCGCTTCTTATAGTGTTGTTTCTTCAAATGTGTAAATTGTGTTGTAAATAAGGTCTGATGATGTTTCACCAATGCTGTTTGCGGCGAATTAGGTGTGGAGCATAGCTTTCCCTTCCCTTGTCCTTGGTCAATCAAAGAGCAGCAAATGACTCCCCCCTTCCCTCGATAAAAAAACGGGTTAAAAAATTACCAACTTTGATCTACAATTAAGGTGTTTTTATAAAATTTTGAGTTATAAGAAATAGGCATATTGTTACTAAAGCCTAACTTTTTCATTTTAAAATGTTTTCAGGAACATGGTGTTATTCAAGACCTATTGCCTAAAATTAAGTTTGAGGCACCACCTAATCAAGTGAAACCAAAGCTGAGAATCTGCTCAAAGGTATGTTCAGCGGGTTAAACTTTGTTTTTATTTATTTGTGACAAAAGTAAGTTCATTTTCTACTTCCACCATGCATTAAACATAATCTGTTTGTTCTTAGATCAATTTTGATATAAACAAAGTATTTGAAGGACCTTGGCCTTACAACAGCCTCCCATTTGATGTTGTGAATACAATTACAGCAAAAATCTTGATTAGCAAAGTAAAAGCTAGGGTTTTATTAAATATAAACAAAAGGCAATTGTTTTTACTATACATTCAATTCACCTAGAAATCGATTTTTTTCAGTTTATACCTAAAATGTAGTGAATAAAAAGTTACATTAATTTGTTGTAATTAGCTAAAGCTACAAGAATGTCTAGTCTTTTTAACTGTATTTAACTGTATAACTGTATGTCCTGTATTTTTAACATAAATATATTTAATACATTACATACTTTATACGGGCATACAATATTTAAATAATTTTATGTTAAAATAAAGTAGAGAACGGAAAGTACTGTGTACAATAAAACACAAAACAATGGGTATTAGTTTAGGGCTATTGCTTTAGAGTAGTTAGAAGGTGTGGGCTTTTCAGATTAACTTATAAGAGTTACATAGTAGGCCCAAGCTAGCTGCGCGTGCGGCAATCAGTGTATTAACCGTCCTGCTGACATTCTACCAGTGTACCGGGTCCAACTGTACTGTACACGACTTTATTTACACCACGATTACACTGACTTAATGTTGATAGAAAAATCTTAATTTTTGTACTTCTTTAAAGAAGACCCGAACTGTGCATACGGAATAAACACATTTAATTTATAACAAGTATTTAATTTTTAATACAAAAATAATGTCAAAGTAAATTTTAATCTTCCAAATATGACATGAAAAATATGACCTGCGGGGAAGTTTTTTGTTTCTTGATCAGGAAAATTTCACCAATGACAAAGTTTTAGATTATACAACGAACTAAAATCTAATTTAAAACACTTTTTTGTAGGAGCACTGTGTCAGTCACAATCATGGTTTGAATACAAGTCAAAACTGCCCAGCTGCATTTATTGGGCTGTCCGGTCACGGACATTGTCAATGTATTTTTTCACATGTAGTCTATTTAGCAAAAAAATCATACTTACCTTGTAATAATAGTTTTTACCTTATGTTACACCTAATATCTTGATTTTTGTATGCCTGTCTTGTAATAAAACTGTGATGCAAGTTCAAATAAGTGAATTGCATTTGCAGGCTGTATGATGATATTCTGGCAGCTTGTTTAGTTTACAGCCAAATAATAAATATTTTGAAAACGTTTTAGTCCCCTATTTTACAAATTTTTTACAAAAACCCTAGAACAATAAAAACATTACAAAATTTAGTCGTATTCCGGTGCGGTGGATGTTTTTAGAAATGTACCCCCGCCTCGCCCCCAACCTACCCGCTAGCTCTGACCCCGCGCGCGCAGCTGGCTTGGGCCAACTGTATAGTAGTATAGTGATTAAAGTTTAAAATAAAGACAGTCAATCATTGAGTGTAATTTATGTGTATAGTTATTTTTTATCATGGATTAAATTATTTTAAAGTTGTTATTTAAACACTATTCAGATTGTCTTGTAGCCTTTATCTTTAATGTACCTGAGCACAAATTTCCTAGTTCAAATCCAGATTAAGATTGGGTTTTGGTCTAGTTGGAAAAAATATTATTTCAGGAAATGGTAATTCATTGGTTCCTTTTTGTTTTAAAAATAATATTATGTTATATAATAACCCATATCATATAAGAAAAATATGAAATATAATATTAAAACATTGTTTAAACCCCAGGGTCAGTACCTCAACCAACATATGATGAAACAATTAAAATCCCTTGTATTTATACACCCCAAAATCTATCATCCTTACAAGGGTACAGAATTGCATTTACCGTTTATCAAAGTTGGTACGACTATTTATTTTTAATTTAAATAGGAAAAAAAGAAACACTCCATTAAGACTTTAAATCGGGATTTTGGTGTTG
>JAGFPH010006175.1:44500-64987 GCA_018207615.1 Philaenus spumarius | reverse complement strand
TCATCTTCACTCAGAACTCATTACAGAATGAATAATTTGACCACGCAGCTGAACCGCTAACGTGAGTTGAGCGAATTTCTAAAAATAAGTTTAGGCCTACATGTTTTGTGTTACAACCAACTATTTGGGAAAGTGATCTACACATAAAGGCGCTGAATAGCTGCAGGTGTGTATGAAATATATTAGTAGAATTTGTTTGCACCTAAGCTTCCAACTTCGACTTAAGCACTCCTTTGTGCCACTCACAGCAGAAAAACTCGCTTTGCTCTTCGACCTTGCGGCCTCAGGTTATGGACTGCTTCGCTTTGCTCATAGAATACAAACTTGGCCTTTGTGCCTCGGATCATAAGATGAATCCACGGTAATTTGATCCGGGTACTGTTTTGGTATTTTACGTTTTGATCGATTTTGCGGGAACCAAGTGAGCTATAAGGTCGTGTGAAAAAACAAAATTTGCAGAATATCTTACATTATTTTTTTTAGATTAATCTCTAAAAAAGTTTCATTCTCATACGAATGAAAAATCTTAAAAAATTTTTACTTCCGGTCAAAAAAGTACTACCGCTTGTAGGATTTTTTTGGCTAAAGTAGACAACCAACGTGTGTACCAAATTGGACTTACAATGCGGCCGCTAGAGTACAAACACATACATACATATATTATATAAAATTTAATAACACCCCAAAACGTTTTCTGGAGACCATTATCGGTGTTCATTTACTACTCCCGACCTAAGTCTTACCATAAGGGTCACTGCAATAGCTCATTTTTCCAATTGAAATTCGCTAAATATTAATCTTATTTCACATGCAACATTAAAATCGTCTGCCATTTAAAAAAAAGACGATAGTAGCGCAAAATCTAAGATTGTTGAATTTTGAATAAGTTGATTCCAACATTTTCAAGATTGCACTTCAGGGGAATTATTTCCAGATAAAAAAGAGCTAACATGCCAGACACTAGTAGGTCAGAATTCAATATTAGGAAATACAAAATTATGACTATTTAAGTCTTTTGAAAGCACAACATAATGTTTTACAAACATAGGTATAGGTTAGGTACCTGTAACTCAATATCCTCTTGATATTCAATCTGATAATCTTGATTAGACAGTTCATCCTCTTCTTTGGGTGAAAGATTTGGTTTCATGTCTTGAAAGGAGACTAAATCCTTTATCACTTCAAGTTCCTGTAACAGAACAAATAGTAACATAACTAAGGAGTTCCATGTAATAGTTATGTTTAGTATATTTTACACAACTCTCATAAAAAAACATACAATTAGATTTAATAGTGTAATTTAATATTAAAACATTAACAATATAAACAACATCTATTCCAAATAGTTTATCACCCTCACTGCTGTAGTAATTTCACTTTAAATAACAAAAACTATAAAGAAAATCAACACAAAGTAAGTTTTAGCAAAGTAAAGATGGCATGACCAAAGCTGAAATAGAAAATTGTCAAACTTATTTTAAAGGTTGTGCTTAAGTAAAGTATGGTTACACAGCTGATTTACATGAAATTAAAATCATTCACACATAGTTCAGTGATATTAGCAGAGAGTTGATAAAATCTGACAATACAATGCAAATTGCCAAATATATTGTCTTAAGGCAGCTATTTCCAAAAAAGCGAGAAATTAATGAAATTTAATTGTAATCCTTAAAATAAAAGATTGATGTTCATTTTAATTAATTCAAAAAATACACACTGAATTGCAAAACTTTTATCAATTTCACTCAACATTCTCTGCTCCCTCTGCATTCCAAAGAAAGATTTTTCTTACCATAAAAGGAACACAATGGATATTTATTTTATTAATTTTTACATCATTTACTCAGAAATATTTTCAATGGAGATAAATTAACTTTATTTTGTTCAGCTTTGATGAAATTAATGTTTACAAAAATAAACTTTTTAATATTCCAACTACACAAATATCAATAGCCTTCAACCGTATCTAATCCAGGGACCTTAGGTTTCACAGTCATGTATGCTAACTCCGCAGCATCAAGGCTGCTGTCTAGTTGACTGGTGCAGTAGCACAGATTTGATAGCTTGATTTCATTGTGTTTTGTAGAAGTTTTAAATGTATTTAACATTTGATATTGATGTAGATCACATAGTAAAGGAATACAAATAATCTTAAATTGTGTTGGCATGGCTCGCAAAGTGTAGAAATAAAACATTCATGTATTTTTGTATATATTTCAAAATAAAAAGGCACTCAATGTGTTAAAATATAATACAAGTAATAAAAGAATATTTAACACAATAAACTATCATAAGTACTTACAAATATATTTACCTCTAAAGGATTAGGCTCCAACTTTATTGGACAGTCGTGTAACAACGCTGAAGAAGTTAAAGCTACTTTAGGTACAAGATCTGATATTAAAACTTTAGGAAAATCCATGTCTTCAGTTCCTTCAACCACCTGGAACATATTAAACATAAGTTTACACACAAAATAATGGTACTTACCCATATTGAAAGGCATAAAGTACAAAACAAAAACAGCTGATTAATTTAACATCATAACATTTTGAAGAAAGATATTTTTATTAGGTTACAAATAAATGAAAAAGAGAAGAAATAATTTTGAATTTAATAAATGTAATACATATTATGATCAAATATTATTAAATAATAAATGTTGATGTAATTCAAAAAGTCAAATGTGTCCCATCAAAATTACAAATCTGCTAGAAAGCACCATGATGACTTATTTGTAACGTCTTGGGAATTCAATGTAAGAAAAAACCACATTACTATGGATTTTACATAAAATGTATCAAAGGTTTTATCATTAAAATAAAAAGCAAGCCTTAGCTGATAGAAATGTTTTAGTAAAGATATTAGCTTCGGGAGAAAAAAAGCAAGCAGCTAAGGGGTTTAAAAAAACAAAGATAAGCTGACAGTTTTCGTGTGGGAGTAACCAAATAACGCCTTTATTAATCAGAAAATCCAAAAAACCCAACAGCTTTTAAAAATGTTAAAAATTTTCCTGTTTATTATGATGCTCAACAAAATGCTTGGATGACTGCAAACTTATTTAATGCTGGGTTTGGCATCACTTTGTCCCACAGGTTAAGGATAACTTTAAAAACCTGAAACTACCAGAAAATAGCAAAGCCCTCCTTATTTTGGACAACTGCAAAGCCCATCCTAATATAGACAAGTTAGTTTCTAGCAACATATTTGCAAAACTTCTGCCCCTAACGTTACCTCCTTGATCCATGGGTAAGGTGTTATCCAAAACAAATGCTTTTATAGGAGCTCCTTTGTTCAAGGCCTTGTAAACTCTGATTGTGATGTTACTGTCTTTCAAAAGAAATTTAATATAAAGAATGCTGTGTATGCTATTGCAGTCTCATGGTCTCAAGTTAAAGAAGTTATTTTACAAAAGTTGGAAACCCAATGCAGTCTCCGAAGAGGGTTCAACAACTCAAACTGTTGAGGAAGGAGAAGATTGGACATAATAACGGAACTGCTTGATGTTATCAAAAGTGGACCCAGAAACAACAATTTGGAAAATATTCCCTAAGAGGAAGTTATAGAATACAGGTTGAGATCGATAAGAATTATCCTTTTGAAAAAGATCTTATAGGTAAAGCAATTGTTCAAAGTATTGTCAATCCTCAACCCATGAATCTTGAAGAGCCTGAGTCAGAAGATGAAGAAATGGAACGGATATCAGCGTGGTTGAAGCAGCAGACGCAATAAACAAGTTTATAACTTTTGCTGAAGCAAACTTATTTTTGATTATTGCGAGAAATAACTTTTTAAATAAGAAAAATGATTCTACAAAACAAAAGGATATTTGAGATTTTTTTAAATGAGACCTGTAAATTTACAAATTACTGTAGGACTTAACTAAATTCCTGTCACTGTAGGCCGTCTGTAGTTATGTCAAGTATCTATTGCTGTGGTTGCACATAGTGTATGTAGAGTGCACAATAAAAAATAAGTTTTATTCTATTCTGTACAGTATTCATTTGAGTTGAAACGTTTATCCTTATGTTAGTAGTAAAAGATTTTTGCTTTCTAACATTATGTTACAGCTGTATTCAGCGACCACGCACGGTACCGCCGGATTATCGGAAGTCTACTTTATAATGTTAGGCATGAAGGATGAATTAAAGAAAACTCAGGCGACCTGTGCAGTTTACAGTTTTTATTCATTATTTGACATAAACAAAGCCATTGTGATTTGAGGATGTAATTATCAAGTCACCCGATGATTTCAGAATTCAATTTAACTGACAACATTCCATGGTGAAATAGACTCCTTCGTACCATGGCTTTGATGTATCTGTATATTTCAATTTAAGTTAAATATTTGTTACTGTTTTGTCATTTTAAGAAATCATTTTAGTCGATTTGGTTTACTGGTATAGTAGGCCTATACATTTTCTAAATAAAAATATTGTAACTTACCTCTGCTTTAACATCTGCCAAAGGATCTACCTCGTTACTGAAGTCTTGAATCCTGATCAACAAATATAAACACATCCAACTTTTAGTAATGATATCATTAAATAACTGCCTTATAAACAAACCTATAGTATTACACACATTTTTAATATGGTAATAAGTTGTAAACCCATTAGAATGCCTAATGACAATTACGCTCATTAAAGCTGGTAAAGCTGATATGTCAAATTGCATGCATCAGCAAATATATAACATGCCTCAATGGAGAATTACCAGTAAAAATAAATTTCATGTATTTGACATAGTATGTTAAAAAAATATGTTTTAGGATGATAAAATAAGATAAAACAATATGTATTTTACTAATGTAAAGTATGTAGTATGTCAAAATTAGTAAGAACACTATAAGACTATAAGCCTAAATTAACCAATCACGTAGTACACTCCAACAGTCCCCACACAAAACCAATTCAAAATTAACAAATCGCACAATAATTAAAATATCATGAAATAATTGTATTAGCATCATATTACAATCTTAAAACACTTTGTATCAAAGTCAAATCATTGAAATTATCACTGTGTTCATAAATCAAGTGAAATGTAATTGCAAAGAAGCCGTGTTTGTTATGATATGTCGTACCAAGTATGGACATTAGAATCAGCAGAGGTGGCATCTCAGTACAACAAATAGAAACAATCTAATGTAAAAGCTTGTTGCTTGAAAGTACAAAATAATATTGGAAAGTAAAACAAACATGTAGGTTATGAATTTAGATCATAAAATGAATTATTTGTATACATTTAAATATACAAAATCAATATGTTAAAATAACATAGGATTTAATTTAATTTGTTTTGGTAAACGCAAGTAATAAATTTAGCTGTTTTTAACTTCCCATAAATAACTTAGAATTTTACGACAAATATGCCACCTTAGAAAATGAATAAATGAAGACCATGATTATATATATCAAACCTATTCAAAAACTCTTTAATGACAATTTTTACGTGAAAGTATTTATTTGTGAAGTAAATCAAAACTAATGCTGAATTTCCTAAACTTTTAAGGCAAATGTCGAACTCTAACATCAGCGAGAAGTAACAAAGCCAATGATCAAACAATCAGAACCTTAGCGAGACTGTTGAAAGTGTGTGGTATTCAAAATGGTGAATCTAGTTTGTGATGGCAAGTACTAACAATAAGTACAACAATAATGAAACTGTTTGAATGACATTTAATTTAACAAATAATTCAAATCAAATATTGAAACTTAAATAAAAGACGATGTCTGCCATTAACAGTGCTTGTTGATAAAACAGCGCTAGTACGATAACCCCGATCCGAGAGGTAATTGGAAAAGTAGAGCAATTGTCTTTATATATAATTTTAAACAATGTGTGACAGTAAAATCTTTGTTAAATTTTTGAATAAACTCAAAACCACCTGTGGTAAATAACAAGAGAATATATTTCCGATTGATATTAATTGTAATGTAATTGTTTTCCATGTAATATTTTCTATAAATTCTAAATACGAATCTCTTTTTGTTTAAAATTGTTTTAAAAAGAAAATAAGTTGTACCTTTATAACCCTACCAATGAAAAGCATTTGTTTTTGTCTTTGTGATATTATATTTTTATAAATTGTTGTTTTATTTTCTGTCCCTAATACATTTTAATAAACTGCAAGAAAAAACACTTGAATTATTTATTCATAAACCTCGACCCCTCCATAACTTAGTATAGAATAGAATAATTAATATATGTAGCATAGTTAGTTGAGCATACATTACACTCTGTAAGTGATTCTATCATATTTGGTAGAAATTGTACGTTTTCTTTATTTTGTATAAAACTTAACCTAAAATAAATTATTAAAATATTTTTGAAATTTGGAATTAATACAAATGAAGTAAAAATGAGTGTTTATGAGTAATAACGGAAGAGATAATGATAGTGTTCCATGTGTGTGATATGTATCATTTAAAAACTAACCGTCTGTATGGGTGTACTTTCATAATTAGAGAACCACTGATTAAATTTTAATTTTGTTTTCCTTTCAATAATATTTACTACCTTCATTTGCCTTTGAAAATAAAATATATGATAACAAATGTACTTCATAACATTTTAAGTTACCAACTTATGTGTAAGTTGTACATACTTACCACCTTACTGGAATTTCCACTTCGTCATCTATTTCTGTCTTGATATCATCAACTGTCATAAGCGAATCCATTTTCTGTAAAATAAAATCACCATTTCCTAAATTATAAGTCTCCTCAGGAAACCAACTCTATACTGACCTACCTTGTAACCATTTTTTTTTTACAAATAAGTTAAATAGAGCCTAAGCTTGATGAAAATGCCTGAAACCAAATTGGAATGAAAGCTGGTTTTGTTTCCTTCACGTTTTCCATCCATTTTGTGGGAAGGATGCTACGGCAACAAAGTCTGGTGAAACGGATACCGGGTCCGTCAGAAAGAAAGAAGGATTAGATACAACAGCTAGGCACTAGTAGTGTTAAAGCCACTTGCCAATTAATTGGGCACATTCGTTTTTCTTCTCTGTTTTCGTTATCTCAAAGGAATTTTTTTCTCGATCTTTTTTCAAGACGATTCGGACAGACTACGGGATGGCAAAACGGACAGTTCGAACAACCTGTCCCTTCCCGTTTTAGAAGAAAACGGAATCGTAACGCAACGGAAGGAAAAAACGGATGGTGTAAACCTACACTAAGGCGAGGTCAAGAGAATTTGCCGCGTCTTCGTGTTAATGAGTTTAGTTGTTCAACTCCTCCTCGCTTTCCTCAGATCCGATCAACGCTGTATAGAACTGGCACTAGCAGATATCCCCGCACATAATTTACACCTTAACAAGTCTATACGTTGATATTAATAATGAAATCCGCCTATTCCGAATTCTCGGTAAACCGAACAGTGATCGGTCCCAATTAGTTCGGAATAGCGGAACTCTACTGTATAAAGAAATTCAAAAAATAAAATGTAGTAAACACGTTACCATCAAAATAAATTTTACAATAAACAATATTTCACTAAGATATCTTAATAAAACTGTTCCACAAAAAATAATATAACCACGGATCAGGATCGTAAGTCTGAAACCATAATCATTATGGTTAAGAAATCTGTTTAGTAGCAGTTAACAATAATGCCTGCTAAACTTTAGTAATTAATAAGCAAAATATTTTCTCCCCCATCAAACAAATGTATTTCATTGATGTAAATGTATAGCCACTAGGTGTTAAGTTAGGCGGATATTGGAACGGGTTTGACGCTAGTCACGGGTCGTGGCACAGAGCGATTTTTTGTAACATAGGTAAATGAATGGATTAACGCATATTGGTAATGCGACGCTACGCAGCGCGACTCTTGTGGCACGACAGATATGTGGCACTGACCAGTCACACAGTTTCACACGTCTCACGAGTTCAGTACTCTACTAGCGCTCAAAGGTTTTAGTGTCCAGTTGCGGATTTTCCATTATTACATTTTCAAATGTTGGGCCAGGAAAATCTGAGAGACCTAAAAATTGTTGAAAATAAAATTGAATTTATTTGAATAATTAAGCTGAATTTTCAATATACATTAAAAAAAAGTTTTTTTTAACCCTCTTAGTGGCAGACTGCAGTCTCTCGAGGGCAAATGAAACCCGCTCGAACCTTAGCGAGAATTTGCATAATCGATAATTTAATCCACTTAAAATCAATCAATCGTAATAAAACTCGCACCATTGGAAAGGTAAACTTTAATTTTTGTATTTAAAACTTTTTCGTAAAACATATATTTACATACGTAATCATCGTTATAAAATATGCATATTGGGCTACAGCTAGTTCCGCACGCGAATCTGCATACAATTGTACTGTTATTTGTTATTTCCCACTTCTTCAACGGGCAACACCATCTACAGAAGTATTTCAATCAAGATTATAAAGCTACCATTGGATTCGTCAAGATTGCATCTTTCTAATGGTGCCTTCCAATCAGATGTCACTATTTTACAGGATTAATTCAAAAGATGTCTGTAAACCCTTGCGATTGGACAGCTTTCATCCAACGAAACAGCCCATTTGTCAACAGAGATAATGCCTACAATTCCATATGTTTTTACAGATTTCTTGATACCATTTTGTAGAGAATCGTTCTATCTTTTTAACGGTGGGAAATAACCAATTTTTTTGTTTGTCTAGACAGCAGTGGAAGTACATAATTAGGACATTCTGGCGAGATAGGCCCGGCATTTGTCGTTCTAACGCTAAATGGGTCTTTCTGCAAGTAGTATAACGACTGGCGACGTTTCATTAGATTGATGTCATTTTCTTATTCAAATAAAGATAACTCAAATACTTTTTTGTGAACTAAGGAAAGACAATTATACCGTTCTTTTCTTTGATTTATCCTCTACACTTTGTTATAATAATATTTCATTTTTGGTCAAAACATATATTAGTAAATGACGTTACAATGCCTAGGTTTGTTAGCAGTCGTGTACTTGGAACATAAAAACAGTTTTTTTCAAAATAAGAAATTTGAAATTGATAAATGTTTTTATACAGTTCTATTTAGAACTAAATTACGAAACTTTTTTACGCTTGCGAAAAAAATACAAAAAATGTTTACTACTTGTTAAATGTAGGCCTAAAGTTTTTTGTTTCTTGAGCTAATTACTTTTACAATTTCAAAAGAAACTAATTGTTAGTGGCATATTTGAATTCTTTGAAGTTTCTTCTACAAAAAAGCTACAGAACACTTTTGGATTGGGGTTCATTTACTACTTTCGTGAATTTTTTAAAATATGCTTGCAAAACGCTATAAACGGGCTTTTCAATTTTAGCTTTAACCATGCCCACATCTAGGGTTAATAAAAAAATTATCATAAAATATTTTGTAATAAATATATATATATGTCTACTGAATTGTTTATAAATATTTTTTGTTAATGAATTAAAACTGTGTTTTATATTATGTTTTATGCATATTAATATGAAATAATTTTTAATAAAGTATTTGGCGTTTGACATTAAACCTGTAAATTTTTTTTTTAAATAATATGTCATCATAAAGTCATAAACTAACAAGAGAAAATGTTTAAGGTATGTACATAGAAAGGACATTAATATCTATCATCCCGAGCACTTCTGTGAGTTTTGGTTCATCCGGAAGTAGTTAGTAAAAACAGCAAGTAATTCTGGTAATTCTGAAGTAATTTTAAATTAGGTTAGATCTAATAAGCATAGTTTTATCTGTGAATCGTTCATTTTAAACATTCTAAAAAAAATGAAGTAAAACATACGTGTCTACAGGGCGAGAGTTGGGAGCAACTGCGTTATAAGCGTTCAACAATGAGACGCATATGGCACGTTCGTATCATGCAGCTCGTGTCAAGTCATCTCAAGCCTTAATAATGTGTGCGTAGTGTGTACCAACGTCATCAATGCGATAAGACGCAAAGTATAATCACGCCCTTCAAAGTATAAGCCCGCCCTCGTGCTATCGACCATAGGCCTACATGATAACCGACAAGTATGTTCACATGAAGAAAAAGAAGAGGTTTTAAATAAATGTAATTGTAACAACTTACAAGATTTAAAAAAATAATAAACCTTGATGTTTGGTGTTTAAAGTTGCAGTCTTTCTTTCCCTTTTAAAGATGATAAATTAGTTTAAACTTAAAGCTTGCATGTTATTTTGAGTATGATACTTCATAACATTGGCATATTTAATTCAAATGCTACCAACAGAGAGAGTGGTTATGTAAAGAATGTCCTATACTTAAATTAATTTCCTTTCATTTCAATTTAGAGTAAAATAATGTCTAATTACTATCAGGTAGTAGTTACATAAAACACCGTGGGGTGGGATTGCTTACGGGTGTAGAGAGGTCATCGAGAGCCGAGAAGTTGCGACTTTGTTTTTTTTTTTTTTTGAGAGGGTGCCATTCTTGTATCTGCGGGGGGCGCCAATCAACGCCACTGGCACATACCTATAGGCCGAGGGGGGCCGTGGCCCTCCCTATCTTATAGGGAAGGGAAAATATGTATATTATTTATTATAGTCAGGTATTTTTCTCTTAAGAGATTAACACTAAAATATGTTTTAAATGTTATGTGCAGTTTGATTTTGCATTTACTTATTTTATTTTTTACAAGAGTTCAAGCATGAGCTGCTAGATCACTACTTGGTGCAGCCCCTAGGTACGTTTTATAGCTTTGTGTATTCATTGAAAGTGTAAAGGTACAGACTCAATGCTGTATGGGTTAATATTTCACCTGACTAGCCAAAAAGGCTTCCAAAATTTTTAAAGTTTTCTGGAGGAGGTCAACAAATTTTCCTGGACCCCTGTTGCCGAAAGAGGGGCGGGTACTCCTTAATCCTGTACCCCGGTCTAGCCACCCCTAGAAAATATCATATGGGCACCCATGCAACACATTGCAATAAATGTACAGTAATAACAATAGCAATAATAGTAAAAATTATCCAAAATCGGTTTATCCAAAATTTCGTTTATCCTGAAAGGGACCGGTCCCACTAATTTCGGATAAAAGAGGTTTCAGTGTATTCTTGAACTGAAGATTACAAACAAGATATTAAATCATGATTAGAGGCCTTGATTCAAGAAATTAGTTACCTCGTTGCTTTGGGAATAAGGTAGGTCATATTCAAGCTATAGTCAAATTCAACTCAGAGTGAGGCGGAAGTTCAAGCCTACGGAGGGTCAGCACGGTCGACTGGTTTCCGCTCCACACATACCTGAATTTTAATTGTTTATATTAGCGTTATGCAAACTTTTTTTATAACAAGAAAATATAAAAATAAATCACATAACGTTGTGTATCATGATCGTCTGTTTATTTTGGTACCAAATTTGAAGTAAATCGGTAAATGTTGAGTAATTAAATGGCATAGCTTTTAATGTAACTAAGAACTATTTAATTACTCAACATTTACCGATTTACTTCAAATTTGGTACCAAAATAAACAGACGATCATAATACACAACGTTATGTGATTTATTTTTATATTTTCTTGTTATAAAAAAAGTTTGCATAACGCTACTATAAAAAATTAAAATTCAGGTAGATTTAGAGCGGAAACCAGTCGACCGTGCTGACCCTCGGTAGGTTTGAACTTCCGCCTCACTCTGACTTGCATTTGACTATAATTGTAGATGCAAAAAAAGTAGCTGTAATAATAACTATGGAAAAACTGAGCAGAATAGGCCTACTCCTAAGAATAAAAACAATAAAATATTGTTACCGTATCGTGTATGGTAGGAAGTGTTATAGATATTTTTCTATGGTGATTAAACTTAGTTTTCATAGAAGGCATATATTACTTATATTCTACCTCTTTAAACAAATACTTTGGTTACTATGATTATGTTGTTGTTTTTTTTTTTTTTTTTTTGGTGCTCTTAGGGCCTAGAATAATAATTCAAAATACCAATTTTTTTATTTTTTTATTTTTAAGAGTAATTTTCCCATAAAATAACGGAAAAACCAACTTTTCTCAAAAACTGCTATAACGATTTTGATTAAAATTTTATGGTTTACAGTACTTTAGGTCCCTAATAAACTATACAATTTTAATCAAAATCGTTAGAGCCGTTTTTGAGAAAAGTTGATTTTACCGTTATTTTAAGGGTTTTTATGGGAAAATTACCCTTAAAAATCAGAAATTCACAAAAATTTAAAAAAACGCCTGGAGATACCGTGGATTAGTACCTCCATACCAAATTTCATCAAAATCGGACGACTAGTTTAGGCTCTAGGTCAGATAACATCCTCACACACACACACACAGACATCACTCCGAAAACCACTTTTTTAGGTTCAGGAGGACCCAAAACGAATATTTCTACCGAAAACTCAAACTCGAAAATTTTGAGGAATACAATACTTTCTCCATATATACTATGGTATAGGGGGAGAAATTAAAAATTATTGTAAAAACATACATAGGCCTACAATTTTTAACCTCAAAGCCGATCATATTTCCAAGACTTCAAGTTCCTCATTTCCAGACATCATATTTAATTTCCTCTCCAGATTCTTGCTTCAGATTTGATTTTTAAATGAAATATCCATATATTTATGAATAGATATATCGTATAAAATCGGGCTTTTCCTGATACATTCAATGAGTTGTTCGTCATTCATTGTAAACAAACAAAGAAAATCATGTCCATGAAGTTCTAAAAATATCATGGGGAATTAATTTAAAATATAATAATATTAGGCCTATTTATTTTCCTCCAATTATTTACAAATATACAGTAGAACCTCGATAATTCGAGCTAGGTATATACTTTTACTGGTTAGGGGGAAAAGCACGGAAAGAATTACTGAAGCAGCACTGACAACGGCACAACTTTACTATTCAACTCTAGGCTAACCTATGAAACAGAAATGCAAAAATAATAATTTTAAAAAATACCTAAAAGGTTCTATCCTAACCTATTTAATCACAGTATGTTTACCTGTATTCAACATTTAACAGTAGAATGTAAAACAACGTCGTTGTCTGCAAAAATATTAGGCTAGAGTCGAATAGTAAAGTTACGCCCTGACAACACTGATACGGACGGAGACGCGCCAGGAATTTGGAAACCTCTCTATTCAAATCCACAGAAGAATATAGTTTCAACTGATGTGAAAACATGGATAGAATATGCCACTGACATACCACAGTCATGTGTAGCCTAAATAAACCTTAAGTTAGAACTTCATGCTTTTTTTACCCAACAGGGTGAACGGTCTTAATGTAAACCTAAGCCAGAAAAATGTTGAATCTCATTTCAAAAAAAGGAAACTATAACAATTTATAAATTAAAATTAGGCCTAATACTTGTAATGTATGTAAAAAGAGAAACAGCCACACACACCTTTTAAATCAAGGTAAGTAGATCAAAAAATGTTTTGGATCTAATAGCCTAGGCTACAAACTTATGTGAGCTAATGAAACAACCTTCCATCATTGGCACCTTGAACTCAGTTACTCAGAGTTAGGCAGTAATGAAGGTCGTAACTCATCAAATATTATAAAACAGATAAATCGAAAAATAACATAGAACGAATGGTGTAAATACTCACGTGTAACCTTTAGGAACACTATCTCCAGGATAATTCAGTATAAAGCAGTTATAAAGTATAAAAAAAACGTCAATAAATAGCATAGGCTAAAAGTAAAACAGCTCAAATGGCCAGAATACAAACAAAAAACAAAGCAGCGAAGCTGTCATCAAAATTTTGAAAACTATAGTTGTACGTCCACGTCCAGTCGTCCACGTCTTACGTCGGCTCAGCTGGCTGTAGGGCAGTGCTGCCAGACCACCCAAGCAAAATTAGAAAAGACCCATTACCCTTAGTTAGTACCAAAAATACCCTCAAATACCCTCATAAATTCAAAAGTTGCCTTGATTGCCGTAGTACAGTATCGTAGACATAAATAATTTATGCTTACAATACTGCACTACGTAAGTTATGTACAAATATATGGACCTTTACATTAATTATGTATTATTATACACCAAGTTAATCATTAATGTAAAGGGCCATACATTTGATTCAAGTTAGCTGTTGATTTACTTCCAGTGTTAGTGTTACCAATTTTACTTCCTGTAGGAGGGTAATTATAATGTTTAACTGGATTTCAGAGCAACTTACTCCATATAGTTAACATAGGCAGGAAACAACCATATAGTAAACAAACTACTCCTACACCTCCTAAATTTAGTTACTGTACCACCACACCAATTAAAACATTAACGAACTCTAAATTGAAATACTGACAAAAAAGCTTAAACATTTGAAAAATACCTCAAAGTAAAAGTAATTTTATTTTCTAAATTAATGTACTGTATTTAACAGTTTTGTTAAAAAATACCCTCTATCCGAAAATACCCTCGAGTCCTAAAAATACCCGTTTTTCGGGTAATTACCCTCAATCCGGCAACACTGCTGTAGGGAGAGTAGGCAGGCTGTAGGTAGGGCCTGGTAGGGGTAGGGATGTTGCGATATTTACTAATATCGATATTTCTGATAGTATATCGATGTTAGAGATTCGATATTATCGCAATATCTGAAGAATATATTTCGTTATTTTTTGTCTATACTGTATCAATTACGTTCTTTTGTAAAACATAATTGCAACTCCTTAAAATAAAAACACAAGGCAACCTATACATACAATCACAGAATGTTTTTTAGTTTCTAAACATATCTGTGTGTGTATTTAAGCTACCCTTAATATGAACTTAAAAACAGGCGTGATCATAGAGTAACCTACCGACTACAATATAAATTAACTTATCGCCTGAACATAGACACACCTCCCGCTAGTATTTAAGTTTGACGTGTAGTTTCAGAATATAAGCATAAGCAAAATGTAACATACCCTCATACGTAAGTAAACAATTACCAATATTTCTGAAATTTAGCTGTATTGATTAGAGTTTTCTTTTTCCTAATTTCTATAATATTTGATTCCCGCGAAAATGATTGAGTTTTAGAGTTAGTTTGACTTTTAGTTTCAGAATACAAGCAAAATACATCATAGCCTCAGGTCAGATGTTAGTAAATAATTAGGCCTACCATATATTATTAGTGTATATTTTACTCATTAAAAAAAATAATATCGATATCATTTGAAATTGCCGATTTCGATAATATCGTGATATCGATATCAAATATCGGAAACTACCCGATATCGCAACCAGGGCCGCCGAAGTAGAAGGGCTCAGCCACTCTTTTGAAGTTTGCCCAACGCCACAGCTACCGGCGAGGGGGGGGACGTTGACCGCGTGACGTCGTAGGGTTGTCACTTGTCAGCCGCGCTTATTTCCCAATGAATTCCCACCTGTTGTTTGTAATAGGTGCTGAATTTTAAATTGAAATTGTTTAATATTTGTTATTTATTGTGTTAGTTTTGGGTAAAAAAAAGGGAATTTCAAACAAAGTTACTGAAAGGGAATTTAAAAAAGGGAATTTTCAAACATGGACAAGCCCACTTGAGAACTTTTTAGAGGAGAGCCAAAAATCTGTATCTCAACAATTATTGGGAATTCTGAGCTGATATTTTTTATAGACAAACTTAGTGCGGTACGTTCCTGTCTGCATTTCTTACGTTGGTTACACTGTAGCATGTATACCATATTTAATCCGTAATTTTGAAATAAAAAGTGGACTTGTCCATCTTTGAAAATAAAGAGAGGACTTGACCGTTTTTGAAAAGAAGGTTAGCAATTTTTAAAAGATTTTGTCTGTTTTTGAAACTCATACGATGGCAACTTAGTTTAAAATAAGGCACCATTATTTTGGTAAATACTTGAATAATGAACATGTACTCAAATTGAAACATAAAAGAAGGCCCGTTAAAATGAAAACAATTTTACACTTAGAAACATATTAGCCTTTATTGTTTTAACACAAATTACAATAAATTCTCAACTAAAATAGTGCCATTAAAACAAATTACTATAAAACTGAAAACTATTTTAGTTATAACAACTGCTGCTGATAGTTTATATTTTGTACAAAAAATGTTAAACTAAAAATAAAATAAAAGCACTTTTATCCTTACCGTATATGTAACTATGTAAGTAGACAGTATTGGACTTGGCCGAATTTTGAACTAAAGCTTGAACTTTATATCCAGGGGTGCCCAGAAGGGTGGTGATATGGCTTTCAGAGCGCCATCAAAATAAATTTTGGGGATTTATAATTTTGGGGGGATTTTTGAAACTATAAATAAATGAAACAATTTGTGAATCACAATTGAAATTTTGTGTATGTACGGTAGGATGACAATAATACATTAATATTATTGGCAAATGTATTGCTATTGTAGTATACAGTACAGTAAATAATCTACCTATTTATAACCAAGATATTTTTTGTTCATTGTCGGTATAATTCTCTCGGTTTCGGTAGAATCTTGGTGTGGTCATGCCCTACCCCCTTCCCGTCTCCTGCCACCGCGCGAACTTAGAAATTCCTATTGCTTTGGTCAAGGCCATAGATTCCAAAATAAACACAGCTGTGTGACTTATCACTGCTCTTTCTCTCCCTCCAACCCCACCTGCTGATCAGTTGTTCCATTTCCATCACAGAGTAGTGTCCTGTTGTCAGTCAGTTCAGCTTCAGTGCAGTGTGCAGTAGATAAGATTACTTTGACTTAAATAATGCCTCGAGCGTTGAAAAGAGCAATCAAATACAAATGTTAAGAAGTGTTATGTAACACAGTGCACCGCACCGACAAGTGGTTGACGCATTGTAAAAAGAAACATCTTTTAAAAACGAGTTAAAAAAAGAATTGCAAACTTTCAGTAGTCTTTACAAAGTAGCATAAAGAAGTAGACATTTCAGACATCCTTCATGAACGTGATAATTCATCAGACGGTGAGATGTCATCAAGCCATGAAGAAGAGACAGTCCAAATGTAAAAATTTCAAGCAAAAAGAAACGTGAAAATGAGAGAATGGCAGACCAGTGGATAAAACAAGGTTTTATTCGGCCTTACAATGGTCCAATATCATCATTCCCAAATTTAACTGTAATTTACAGAATTCTTCTTTCTTTGGCAGTCACTAGCTGTTCTGTCGAGAGAACCATGAGTAGACTGAAAATTGTAAAAAAATCTAGTCTATTAAATATAGCCTCTGAAAAACACATTTTCAAAGAAATTCAAAATGACATCATAACTAACCAATTTGCATTAGCAATATCAAGAAGAATACGGCACTACTTTATTGTATAAATCATTCAAAGAATCACAGAAGTTAGAAAAAGTAAATGCTAAATTTATAGAAAACTGTACAAACAATTTCATGTTTTACTTTTAAATTTCTAAAAAATAGCCAATGTGTCAACAAAAATACTGATTTTGGTCGCTAAGATCTTCAGCTTTGCTAACGTATACAGTTATACTTTATCATATTCATTGTTAATAACACCCTGTACTGTAGTATAATTCATTGTTACAATAAACTATTTCTTACACCATTACATATTTTTTATTTAAACACTACAAAATCTCTGATTCCTGATTGGATTAGTATTGTAGATATGTATAGTGCCCTAGGTTCAGGTCATTCATTGTTACTACACAAGGATGAGCTACTAAGGTTAAGGTTTATTGTTTATAAGGGGAGGGGTATCTACATTTGGGGGGGGGGGGGGGGCGCCATGAGGCTTGGGGGGATGGGCACCCCTGTTTATATCTAATTTTAAATGGGTTCTGTCCGTTTTTGAAACATTTCATTTCATTTCATTTTTTATTGGCACAAAAACGTTCTACAATGTTTTACAAAGAACAGGTGCTTCGTCATTACAAATATCTTAATAAACTAACAATACAAAAGTCAACAAGCATACATAGGTCTCCTTAATTAAAATTCAATTAAAACAAAAAACATATAGCACACAACATAACACAAATACATAACACCTCTATACAATCTCAACAATTATCTTAGATTTTCCCCTTTCTAATGGGGCAAAATTATTAGGTCTAATTTATAGGATTTTCCATATATTCACTTACATTGTAATAAACTTTATCTAGTATTTTCTCTTTAAAGGCACGCAAGTTTAGAATTTTATAATGATTCGATAATTTGTTATACAATCTCATACCCGAATATTGCGGGCTTTTTTCAAACAATTGTAAGGAATGTTTTGACAATTTAAAATCTTTATTATTTCTAGTGTCATACTTGTGGTTAAATTTAGTTTCATCCGGGAATTTATCTCTAAAGTTATGAGTCCAGATTAAAATTTCACATAAATATAGACCAGGAACAGTTAAAATACTTAATGTTCTAAAAAGTTTTTTACATGATCTATTAGGCCTAGAATTGGCCATCTCCCTAATTATTCTTTTCTGGAGTCTAAAAATCTTATCAATATTTACAGAGAGGCCCCATAAAACAATGCCATATCTCAGTATGGACTCCACATAACTGTAGTACACAATTTTACACGTATTAAGTGAAACACTGTCTTTCAAGTGTGAAAACATGTATGTTATAGATCTTAATTTATTTTGAATAATACCTACATGACACTTCCAATTTATATTTTCATCTATCATTACACCCAAAAATTTATGAGATTGTACAGCATCCCAAGATTTACACATTTGATTCTTATGATTTATAGCAGAGAAATGGATTATTTGAGTTTTCTCAACATTCAGTTTAAGTCCATTATGACTGAACCAACTGTCCATCTCTTTCAAAGTATTTGCAAGTAATATTTTAAGTTCATCCATTGACTTACATTTAAGTATTGCAGTTGTATCATCTGCAAAGAGGATTAGATCCTTATTAATTGCTTTAGGTAAGTCATTTATATACAACAAAAAGAGAAACGGACCTAATACCGACCCCTGTGGTACCCCGAAAGTTATGTCTTTCCATTGAGAAATATATTTACTACCGCTTTTGTGCACTATGGTTCTCTGTTTCCTGTTACAAAGATATGACCTAATCAAGGAAAAACAACTGCCCCCTATTCCGTAATCATTCAACTTTGCCAATAAAACAGTGTGATCAACACAATCAAAAGCCTTGGACAAATCACAGAACATACCCGCAGTAGTCCATGATCTATCCAAAGCCTCAGCGACACCATTTACAAAATCAATCAATGCCGACCCAGTACTGTAATCCCTTCTAAAGCCAAATTGTTTGTTATAAATTAATTTGTTTTCATTAAAATATCTTACTAGCCTAAAGTTAATAACCTTCTCAAAAATTTTTGAAAAATTACTCAATACCGAGACAGGGCGATAATTATTAATGTCAGATTTAATTCCTTTCTTAAATTCTTATGCTAACATGAAAGAGCACCACACATAGCATGGGAATGAATCAAAACCTGGAAATAAAAAAAATGGACTTGTTCGGCTTTGATACTCTGTGTTTAAGAACTACTAATAATAGTACTTATGGAAATCAAATACAAAATAGATTTTTACATTGAGCTAAAAGAACGTACAACAGTCTGCATTACATGTTTAAGTTAACTTAAAACTTCTTAAGAAATTCAACACAATTTTTTTAAACTCTTGCTGATCATGGTAAAATTTTTTTCAGAGTTGGTTATTATAAACATAATTATTATAAAATAGCAATCTAATTTTAAGATTGATCTAATTTCATTATGTAAATCTTAATTTTCATGAAGTTTTAAAGTGATAGAAGTATAAATTTAAAAATACTGTGCTTAATTTGTAGCCAAAGTTCATATTTTAATACCTGTAAGGTATTTTAATACCTTGGAACTGGTGGCAATTTTACTTTCTTCTGGAAGTAAGTTGTGAAGCCCAAGTATATTAATTTACTATTTTACTATACTCTACACCTCCTGGCTCCACCCGAGAAACATTTTGATTTAACTATCAAAAAGAATTTATGTTAATGATTTATTAATATTTAAAACAATTAATTGTTTCATGTAAACATTGAAATAGTTACAGTACAATTCTCAAAACCAAAGTTTAGTGCAAGCCTACAGAAATATTTTTTACAATTAATTACAGTATTACTGTATATATAGGCTACACATAAGTAGGCCTAATATGTAGAATGCTAAACCAAAATTTGATAGCAACCTAGAAAATTGTTATGCAAAGTTAAATAACATTAAAAGATGACTGAAAATCTGCTTGGAAGTAAACAAAACTGGATATTAGTAAACATATCTGTAACTGATTTGTTGTGTTTTCGCTCATTTGACCTTGACTAGGTGCATTTAATATTTGTTAATATTTGATCAAGCATTATTTGTTATAATATAAATATTGTGACTTGGTGCCATAAATAATGCATATCATTATTTATTGATTGTTGAAAGTGTTTAATATCAAATAGGGTGCCACTAGGGGTAGAAGGTAGAAGGTATCATGGATGTAATTAAGTACTAAATACATGCTGCCGGCTAATGCAAAGCAGTGGTGGTTGTATTGTAGAGCAGCGAGAGTGATGTCACAGCGTAGAACCGGCTGGCAGCACGT
>JAGFPH010006175.1:10061-20760 GCA_018207615.1 Philaenus spumarius | reverse complement strand
GGGCAATCTATATCTTGTACCACTCTTGGGCAATCAATATCTTGTACTACTCTTGGTCAATCTATATCTTGTGCCACTCTTGGGCAATCTATATCTTGTACCACTCTTGGACAATCTATATCTTGTACCACTCTTTGGCAATCTATATTTTTTACTTCTCTGGGACTATCTATATCTAGTACCACTCTTGGGCAATCTATATCTTGTACCACTCTTGGGCAAACTATATCTTGTACCCCTCTTGGGCAATCTATATTTTGTACTTCTCTTGGGCAATCTATATCTTATACCACTCTTGGGCAATCTTTATCTTGTACCACTCTTAGACAATTTATATGTTGTACCACTCTTGGGCAAACTATATCTTGTGCCCCTCTTGGGCAATCTATATCTTGTACTACTCTTGGGCAATCTACGAGGGCCATTCAATAAGTAACGAGACAAATTATTTTTGCACAAAAACGGTTTATTGAATCAGTACAAAACTTTGGTTACTTTTCAACATAGTCCCCAGCAACACTTATACACTTGTCCCATCTTTCTGCTAATTTTTAAATGCCCTTGGCATAAAATTCTTTTGGTTGATCTCGAAGCCACTTTTGCACCTGATTTTTTACCTCTTCATTTTAGTGAAAATGTATCCCTCGTAGACCATCTTTAAGGGGTCCAAAAAGATTGAAGTCTGATGGAGCGAGGTCGGGGCTGTAGGGGGGTTTTGGAAGGATCTCCCATCCCAGTTTCTGAAGTTTTTCTTTCGTCAGCTGTGCCGTATGTGGACGGGCGTTGTCATGAAGCAAAATCACGCCTTCAGTTAAGAGTCCACGGCGTTTCGTTCGAATTGCAGGTCTTATCTTGTTTTCCAGCATGTCACTGTAGTACTGGCTGTTGATTGTTCTTTGGCCTTCAAGAAAATCACAATAAATTGGCCCCTGAAAATCCCAGAATACTGTAAGCATAACTTTACCGGCAGATGGCTGGGTCTTGAATTTTTTTTGAATGGGAGAAGTCGTATGCTTCCACTCAAGGCTCTGTCGTTTTGACTCTGGCTTATAGTGGTGGATCCATGTTTCATCACACGTTACAATTCTTTTGAAAAAACCTTCTCCTTCAGTCGAATATCGATTTTTCAACTGTTGACTGATTTGAATCCGTGTTTCTTTGTGAGCGTCCGTGAGTTGTCTGGGCACCCATCTCGCATAGGTTTTCTTGTACTGCAGCTTGTTATGAATAATGTTATGGACAGTTCCAACACTTGCGTATACTTTTTCACTTATCAGTTCAATGGTGATATGCCTATTGTGCCGAATTAACGCGTCAATCCGAGATTCGAGAGAGGAAGTCCCAACTTCGATCGGTCGTCCACTGTGTTGCTCGTCAGAAACTTTTGTACGGCCACTTTGAAACTGTTCTACCCATTTGTAAACGTTCGAACGATTCAAAAAATTGTCTCCGTACACTTTTAACATTCTTTTGTGGATGTCACTACCTTTCTCACCTTCCGCGACTAAATATCCACGGTGCAATTCTCGAGCTGACTTGCCATCGTTAACAGAGTAAATTTGAGAAATTTGAGGTTACGTTTACAAAAAATGATTGAACAGCTGATCAATTGTCATCGCAAGGTTGCCAACTTTATGACCTGAAAGTTTTGTACTGATTCAATAAACCGTTTTTGAGCAATAATAATTTGTCTCGTTACTTATTGAATGCCCCTTGTATATCTTGTACCAATCGAGGGAATTTGTTCTATATATTTTTAAATAGAGATATTTTGGAAGGTTAGTCACTTTCCAAAATATCTCTATTTAAAAATATTTAACGGCCCTAATAGTTGGCCCTAATGCGAGAGTTATAACTCTATTATTTAAGAGCGCACATATACAAAATAATAGGAAAATAACACCATTTACTCATTTAAAACTCAGCTTTTCAAAATGTTCTTTGAAAATTCTATTTGAATAATAATACTCTAGTTAAAGAAAGCAATTAATTACACAGTGCATGGTTATTTATTTATAAAAGGTTCAATCAAAAATATAAAAAAAGCAAAATTGAGATTTTCAAAATATACATATTGAACAGAATGTATAAGGTTTAAATATACCTTTATATGTTATGTTGATTCATAGATGTTTTTATATACATATAATACCTTGTATAGTTTTGTTTAATTCTAAACTTATATGATTAATTTAAATTGTAAAAATACTTTTATGTAAGACTTGAAAAAATCTAAAAAATTAAGCAATTCATAAATTTAAAAAAAGATTTGTTTGAACAAAATTACCGTAAGCTGGAAAATGTTAGCTATAACACCTATTTAATTTGGATTGTTAAAGTTTAAGTATTTTGATTTTGATTTTAAATCAATTACCATTGATAGTATTGATATAGAGTTTCTTTACAGTACATGACTATTAATTTATCATGAAATGAAGCCTGAACTATACCCTAAGTTCAGTAACAAAGTAAATAATTAAGTTGGTTTTTAATAATTGCCCATTTTTTTTATTATTATTATTTGTAAATTCAACAATAATTTATTGAAGAAATTGTTGGTGAAATCTGCATTGGTTGTTTTATTGAAATTGGTCTGGCCGTTGCACCAGACTAAATCTGTCAAAAAAACTATAAAAAGCCAGACTTTGCTTACATAATGGTTTTGAAATTATTCTCTAAAATTGAAATACAATTATATACAACCAAGTTATTTTAAGAGTTATATAGCACTATCAATTTGAAACAATTTAATACACAATGGGAATGAGCGCTTGTCTTGTTTTCATGTTATTAAAGTTAAATTAACAAGTTAAAACAGTATGTTAGACCTTATGGTTAAGGTAATACTGATGAGTTTTAAGTACAGTAGAACCCCTCTTAACCGGCCTTGGATCAACCGGTCCTCGGATTAACCGGCCTATCCCAAGGAACAATAGTCAAATATATTAACTGGCCGAAGTCTCAAACATTGATTGTTTGACAGACATTTCCTAGAAAATAAATGGGGTGTCGCAACGTTAGGTGTGCGGCAGGGGAACATGGGAGGAGGGGCGTAAAAAAGAAACAAAGGATGCCGCTTTGTCAATTGATTTCAAAGAAAAAATACATCTGCCGCGGAAGCAAGAGGGAATCAAATCTTGCTTCTGCGGCAACTCTATTTTTTCTTAGAATCAATTAACAAAGCGGCATTCTTTGTTTCTCTTTCTTCAACCTTTGTCGGAACCTTTACTGAATTTCGTGAGAACAAAAGTTCTTGTATATATAAATTAGTATATTGTAAACTAAGTTTTCAAATTTAATTTGTTGGTGTTTGCTTGTACATACAATAAAAGAGTTGCAATAACATCTTATTTGCTTTTTTATTTATGAAATATGTACTGTAGGTTATTTTTGAACAAACATCTATTTTTTACGGGAACCTCGGATCAACCGGCCAAACTCGTAACCGGCCAGAGTCTCGGTCCCGACCAGACGGGTTAAGAGGGGTTCTACTGTATAGCTAATTTATAAAAATTATAATATTTAATTTACTTGACTTCACATTCAGTTTCAATTATCATTATTACCACTGAAAAAAGCACTATGAATCTTTACAAGAGTTGAAATAGTTTATTGCATTTAGACTAGGTTAAAAGGTTGATATTTAAATAGATCTTATAAAATTAGAGTTGAACTGAACATACTTATGGCAATTTTAATTGATTCACACTTTACACATATACAGGGTGTTTCGTGAGAGGTTGGCACAACTTCAGAATATGACAGGGGACCTAAAAAAAATCAAAATTGTTAATATGAACATAGGCCTGAAAAAGCTTTGTTTTCCAAATATCCACCTTTTTTTTACAAAATAATTCATATCTAGAGAAATGTTTGACCGATTAAGTTCAAACTTAGCATGAAATTTAGCCTAACAATGAACTATTTTAAGAAAAATCAGCAATTTATCCTATAATACATTTCAAAATGGCGACCGTTTCAAATTTCAAACATAAATTACTCAAAAACCATACATTTTAACAAAAAATGGTGACATTTTTTTGTATCCCTTTTTGATTCCCTATCGGATGGTGTAACTGTTAAAATAATCAGACGAAAAATAATAGTTAAGTTAAAGATAATAACAGCATATTTACATACAGTATTGTTGTGTGTACTGTGTTGGTATAGGATACCGGGTTGAAAAACCCATTTATTAGATCATTGTTAGGTTAAACTTTATGCCAAATTTGAACTCAATTGGTCAGACATTTCTCTAGATGTGAATTATTTTATAAAAAATACAAAATGGAGGATATTAATGTCTTAATATTAATAGTAAATAAAAACCCTCCCTTTATTTATTTATATTTATCAAATTGAAAACAGCAGAAAAACTTTAAGTTGATTTACAATAATTATACATACAGATGGAAAATACCAGATACAATGTACATTTAAATTAAACTCATTAGACATATATTTGGTTACAATCATTGTAGATATTGCTGTATCTTTTTTTGATATATCTAACTAAAGTTCTTTGTTGGCCAACTTTTTGATATTAATAAAAAATATAAAATAATAAAAAAAGGTTTGTCGTGACGGCACTTATAATGTTAACAAAAAAACAATATAATTAAATTTAGAAATAACCGGTTAAGGGTTGTCAGGTCAAAAAATGCTATAGCTGTACCATCCTAGTTATTAAAATTAAAAAAATATTATTCATAGCCTTTATTCTTTCTTTTTAACACGCTTATATTAGCTTCACTTGTATGTTTGTAAGTAACTCTCCTTTGGACTAAAAGCCAGTGGCTTATTACTGTTAGTATATCTCTCTTACGCAAGTTCGTTCGTTGGCCGAGCGGTCTAAGGCGCGGGTCGTCGCTGACGTCAATCCCCAGACTCACCGTTCGTGGGTTCTAATCCCGTCCACGGTCAAATTTTTTTTTTCAATAATTAATCGAACTAAAAATAAAAAAATAAATGTAGTTTAAAAAAACTAAAAAACACGCTTTTATAATACATCGAACTAAAAAGTAAAAAATAAATATAGTTTAAAAAAACTAAAGAACATGCTTTTAGAGCATATCAAACTAAAAAGTTAAAAATAATTTTTCAAATAAGCTTAAAACAATAATAAACGATAAATACTAGCATTATTGTAAAAAAAGCGTGGGGCGCTTTGTCCATATTTCTCGTACATCGAGCGTCCAACACTTTTTTTACAATAATGCTAGTATTTATCGTTTATTATTGTTTTAAGCTTATTTGAAAAATTATTTTTAACTTTTTAGTTTGATATGCTCTAAAAGCGTGTTTTTTAGTTTTTTTAAATTATATTTATTTTTCACTTTTTAGTTCGATGTATTATAAAAGCGTGTTTTTTAGTTTTTTTAAACTATATTTATTTTTATTATATTAAATGAAGTATTTAAGTAAACTGTTAAATTAAAGCAATTATTAAGTGATTATTCTGGTAACATTTCAGTGTTTTATATTTTTACTTCAGTGTAACATACTTATTGTTTATAAAAAATTCACTTCTGCAAATGGAAAATAATTAATTTTGGGAAGAGTAAAAGTGAGGGTCGAACTCGAACCAGTATATTTTTTGGTGAGCAAGACAGAAGTATTTTCTTTTATGAAACCGACGAATGCTTAATTACTTGGCTGTATTACATAACTAAAACACACTTCAGGGACGCTAGACGACCGGATTTGCGATTACTTTACACATATGTTATGTTGTTATATAAGCGACTACCTCTTTGACTAAACTTGATCTGTAGTTAGCTTAATGTGAATGTAGATGGAGCAAGAGTGCTGCTTTTAATTTGTTTATTATTTAAAATGCATAGATTTCTGATTTAAAACTTGTGTTTTAATAAGAACGGCACAATTCATATGAACAACTTTGCTTTTTTTTAGGTCCCTTATCGTTGTGCCAACCTCTTGTGAAACACCCTTAGTATGATAGCAACCTCAACAACATTAAATTTGAAAAGCATGACAAATTTAATGAATTTGCACAACTGGTTTATTTTTGCATTGAGTTTAGACTGTAGGCTGTGTTCAGTTTTATCAAGAGTGAAAGGATTTTAACTAGACGAATGATGCAATTACATAATTAACAGACTTGACACTATTTTACGATACTTAGGTTGACATTTTGAAAGACTTTTAAAGATCCTGTCAGCGGAAAAAATGATCAGGAAGCCCTTTACTTTAGATCGGTGAAAGATGAGTGATTTGAAGCTTTTACCATTATGGTGTATATAGGGTTTTTGGTTATTTACGCATGCGTGAACAGATGATTTGCATGTATGCTATTTACAGTTTAGCTCAAAAATGTGTAAGCGTATTGGAGTTTTAATATTTCTACTGCTAAGTTTAAATAACGTTACAAACTAGAACTGCATTACATTAAAACTCTCTTTGATATTTTGAGATTGTAATCTGACCTAGATACTTTAATTTACCACATAAACTCTAAATTTAAAATATTTAAATAATTAATCATTTCTTTTGTGTAAGTAAAATAACTATAACAAACTATTTTATTAAATCATTTTTATTTTCCAGATTTGAAGACGTCAGTCTTTAATGTAAATGTTCCTAAAGGCAGACAGTACAATACAAAGAGACCATATAAGTGTAAGAAGTGTTTATATACTTGTGTTCAATCGGATCACCTTAAACAACATATGAAAACACATTCTAGAGAAAGAGAAAGACCTTTTAAGTGTAATGAGTGTTCATTTGGTTGTGGTCAATTGAGTGCCCTTAGACGACATACGCAAATACATACTGGAGAAAGACATTTTAATTGTAAGGAGTGTTTATATACTTGTGTTCAATCGAATTCTCTTAAACGTCACATGCAAATGCATATGGGAGAAAGACCTTTAAATTGTAAAGAGTGTACATATACTTGTGCTCGTTTGGATCATCTTCAACAACACATGAAAAAACATACTGGAGAAAGACCTTTTAAGTGTAAGGAGTGTTCATATGCTTGTGCTCTATCAAATAACCTTAAACAGCACATGAGAACACATACTGGAGAAAGACCTTTTAAGTGCAAGGAGTGTTTATATACTTGTGCTCAATCGACTAACCTTAAACAACACATGAAAACACATACTGGAGAAAGACCTTTTAAGTGTAAGGAATGTTCATATACTTGTGCTCAATTAGGGCACATTAATAATCACATGAAAATACATACTGGAGAAAGACCTTTTAAGTGCAAGGAGTGTTTATATACTTGTGCTCAATCGAATAACCTTAAACAACACATGAAAACACATTCTGGAGAAAGAGAAAGACCTTTTAAGTGTAATGAGTGTTCATTTGGTTGTGCTCAGTTGAGTTACCTTAGACGACATATGCGAATACATACGGGAGAAAGACCTTAGTGTAATGAGTGTTTTTATGCTTGTGCTCAATCGAATAACCTTAAACAACACATGAGAACACATACTGGAGAAAGACCTTTTAAGTGCAAGGAGTGTTTATATACTTGTGCTCAATCGAGTACCCTTTAACAACACATAAGAATACATACTGGAGAAAGATCTTTTAAGTGTAAGGAGTGATCAAATACTTTTTCTACTTCGAGTCACCTTAAACGTCACATGCAAGTGCATATGGGAGAAAGACCTTTTAAGTGTAAGGAGTATGTATGTGCTTGTGTTAAATCGAATAACCTTAAACAACACAAGACAAAAACACACTGGGGAAAAACTTTTTAAGACAAATTAAAAAGAATGATTATTTAAAACAAAATAAAACCATTGAAAATATAAAAACACGAATTTAAACAACATCATTTACATATCTATATTGACCACACAACGATTATATGTTATAATAATAATTACAGGTTGTTTAAAATTGACCAAAGCGAAAGATCTTATATTTGGAAAAATAATTTAATGTTTAAATAATTATTTATTTCCCTTTAAATTTAATTTATGAAAATTATATATATTTCATTATAAAGTAAGTTTTGTACCTTCCACACATGTAATGTATTTGCTCTTGTAAGGCTTCCGGATCTCCCTATGTACAATGGATGGTTGTTGAAATCTAGTAAAACGCCTCTCGGATACGATCTTATCTTCTTGGATAATTGACTGAATTTAATTTTAATATAGTTCGTTTGAATCAGATTCAATGGTTAGTTTTAGTTTTTACTTAAGAATCATTGACCACTTGCTTGCCGCGTCATATCGTAACTTCTTGCCAGATTATCACATTTAAAAAATTGTTTTAAGTTGACTTCTTCTTCCACTAAAAAGAGGTCTTCCCAATCCAGGGAACAGTTAAAGAACACCCATATTTCCGTAGGCAGTCTATGCTCTCCCCTCCCTTAGGCCTTTACCGTCTAATACAATGTACTCATATATCTTTTCTTCAATGGTATTTGTCGTAATTTAATCATAACACTTGCTTCTCTTCTATAACGTCCTCTATTGTTTTTACTTGATTTGCGTAGAATTACTTTTATTTTTTTATTGTAGGCTATTTGTTTTTAATTAGTGAATTTGCATTATTAATAAATTTTCTTCAATGTTGGTTATCCCCTGCTTGCACTCTAATGTCAAGAGCTATAGTCTCCCATCCTCTCGACAATCACAAATCCTGTTGATGCATGTGCAATCTTAAAAAGTTTAATTTTGATAGCTTTTTCAATAATTAACTGTATAATTATTGTTATTATTTGAATTTTTCAAAGTTGTAGGTATGCTTCTTCTGGATCATTAAAAACTTAATTAGTTGTTGTCCGATGAAACTTGTGTATTTTATGGCACTGTTTATTTACTGCTGTTTTTCTTATAAAGTTTTTTATTTTGAGTTTTTTTGATATGATATTGATCTCCTCTTCTGAAAGTAAAGTTTTTTATTCCTTCTACATCGCTCCGCTCTTGAGATGTTGCCTTTTGAAGTTACATGTTTTTCACCAAACATTGTTTTGTGTTGGGATGGCCCAAAAACATTTATAACATCCCTTGCTTGTCGTACACATATTTACGATAAATGTCTTATATTATAATACAATACTTATCACTAATATTTCAGCATAAATAATTCTGAATATTTATTTGGAACTTTAACCTTTTGCGCTCCATAGGCGAACTCAGTCCGACATCGCTAATTTGCCGTTGCGCTCCACTGTCGGACTCATTCCGACACACGTTTTAATATGATTTCTATGTTCTAAACAAGTGTAGAATCTGTGGTTTTCGGTCTAATAAGACTTCAATGTTGTTAAAACAGTTTAGAAACCAGTGACAGATTATATTGGCTGTGGAATATATTTTATATCTCTCTGAAGTTGAGCAGCTGTTTGCCAGTCATGATCAAGAAATACAAATAGCATCGTCTTTTATCTTGCACCTAGTAACTTTTGTTTACGCTTTTTTAAGTGGTATTTATTTTTACTGTACGTTATTATTTTGCAGTTTTGTGTAAATTTTGTTAATGTAAATAATGTAAAGATCTTGTTTTTGTTTTATTTTGTATTGAGAAATGGCAACTGTTTAAACTATACGTTAACGTGGTTATGTACCATTATTTCGCAAAAATTTTATTGTTAAAATATATTTTTGAATAAATATAAATACAATTGACATACTTAAACAGACATATTTACTGTAAAAACTATTTTTAAAGCTCTAATCATTTTTATTACTACTTTTAAATTCATAAAAAAAAACATATTTTTTTTTATTTGTTTGACCTAATATATTCAAAATAGGCCTACTCAATAAAAAAATGTTGTTAAACCTCAAGAATATTTTTAAAATTATTTATTATGATCACATTTAGTGTAATAAAGTATTTTAAAGGCTCTAAACTCTATTATTCTTATTTTTAATTTCATTACAAAACAAAATAACCGATTGATTTTTTTGACCGATTATATTCAAAATAGGCCTACTCAATGAAACATTTTTTATTTAATCTTTTAACAATTTTTTCCTTATTCTCTGTTTTATTCCGAACAAAATGATATATAATAAGTTATGTTTACTTTTTATAGAATTTTTTTTGCGAATTTACAAAAATAATTCTGCAAACAGTAATATTTTAATTGGAGCTGGTGGAGCAGCCAAGTGCCAAATAAATAGAGTGCAAAAGGTTAATGTTTTTTATCTTAGAAAGTTATAAATTAATTGTTTTTGCTAACCTTTATAGTAATAATGTATTATTTTTTAGTTTGATTTATTTACATTATTATTGAATTTTATCTGGTTTTCATGTTATTTGCAAAAAATGAAAAAAAATAAATTCAGAGGGTTTTTTGACTTAAAAAAACTTAAATTTTATTCTTGTGTTTGCTATTGACTAGTACCTTAATACTCTTTTATTTGTAATTTTAATTAGTTAAAATTTATTTTCATACATTTATAAACGTTATAACATTGTAAACCAGAATATATAAATGTATATTAAATTATTTATCAAATAATTTTCCATTGTTTATAATATTCTTGTTTGAGCCTATTGCATCTTGTTCAGACTTGTCACTAAACGTACAGTCTTTGGTCTGTACTTGCATTGTAATGTCAATAATTGAAACTTTCCAATCCGTTTCATAAGTACACAGAATGGGTAAGTTAAATGAAATCTAGTTTATTTTTCGAAAATTCATTGAGGAAAAATGAAGATTTTGTGTATTTAGTAAATCAAACATTAGATGCCTGGG
>JAGFPH010006174.1:48351-62452 GCA_018207615.1 Philaenus spumarius | reverse complement strand
TGGGAAGGACAGACAGGGCCTAATATTGAGCTCCGCATACCTTTCATGTGATGCTGGCACACCTCCTTCATCCAGAGAACTGGAACTTTTGGTTGAAGCTTCAACTGTCAGAAGGCAGCAGCTTCTGGTGAGGTGCGATGCCAATGATCACCATCTATGAGGGGGCAGCACCGACACAAATTCAAGGGGTTAGTCATTACTAGATTTTATCTTGTGTAATAACTTTCAAATTGTTAATGTAGGCGATACACCGGCCTTCTCCAATAAAATCAGGAGTGAGGTCATAGGCATTACCTTTTGTACAGAAAACAGCTCATCTGATTAGGGACTGGCACGTGTCAACAGAAGCCTCCTTGTCAGATCACAAGTACATAATGTTTCAATTTTTGGATCCGATTGTGACAGACTGGGGTTTCTATTCGGATCAGCTGTTGGCTGTACTCAGCTCCATGATGGGGGCTATTGCAACCTTCCCAAACGTGGACCTAGTGGCCTCCTCACTTCAGTAGGCCATAATGGACTGCTTTCAGAATAACTGCCCTCTGGGATCTAGAATTGGTAGGTCCAACACTAGATGGTGGTTTCTGGATTTTGGTCACAGAAGGAAACAATTAAGAAGGCTGTTCAATGCCTCTAAGCGGAGCGCTGATTAGAGGGAGTACCATTTAGCTCTCACATCATACAGCAAAGCTATTAGGCAAGTCAAACTTAATTCCTGGAAAGCATTCACCAACAAAGTGAAAAACGAAAAGGAGGCAGCTAGACTGCAACAAGTAATGGTTTCAAAACCTCATAATTATGTGGGCACCTTACGGAAGCTGACAGGAGATTGCACTAAAACAGCGGAAGAGACGCTCAAGGCACTACTTCAAACTCACTTCCCCCGGATGCATAAATAGTGACACTACAGATGGTAGTCGAAGTCAAGCTGGGGATAGCTCTTGGCCGAGGGCATCCCGGGCTGATTAGAAACTGGCCAGAAGCATTGTCACAATTTCTAAACTAAATTTGGCTATAAACAAATTCAGCAAATTTAAATCACCTGACGGAGACGGAATATATCTTGCATTATTGCAGGTAGGTTCAGACATCCTGGTCGAATGGATCTTCAAGCTATCTACCGCCATTGTAGCCTGCGGCTACATTCCTCAGGCATTGAGGGCCGGCAGAGTATCATTCATTCCTAAGAACGGCAGAGCAAATTATTCTGATGCCAATGCTTAACGACTCATCAACTTATCCTCGTTTCTCTTGAAAATAATTTAAAGGCTGATGGAAAGATACATAAGAAAAGGGGTGCTCTCCGGGGTATCTCTTCATAGAAACCAACACGCCTACCAACCGGGAAAATCCTGTAAAACTGCTCTACATAGTCTGGTGGGCAGAATCGAGGATACCCTGGCAAGGAAGGAAATAGCCCTGTGCGCTTTCTTGGACATAAAAGGCGCATTAGACAATACATCATTTGTCTCAATAGTGTGAAAACTGCAAGAGCGAGATGTGGACCTGGCTGTAACAAAGTGGGTGTACTCCTTGCTACGAAGCAGGCGCATACAAAGCTCCCTATTTGGTGAATCATTTGAAGTCACGGCCACAAGAGGGCCCAAACATGGAGGAGTTCTTACCTCTGCTGTAGAGATTGATGGTCGATGGTCTCCTTACAAAAATCAGCAAGTCAGGAACATACATTCAAGGCTATGGCAATTTCACCGTTGGTTTTCTCTTGAAATTCTACATCGAAATGATGTATCATATGACCACCTTCCCATTTAAAAAAACAAAGTTACATTCAAAATGGCGGATCGAAGATGGCGGATTTTTTTTTTGAAATCTTTATTAAAAGTGTTTTTACATAGAGTAGGTTTCTCAATCACATCTACCTTAAAATTTTCTTTATATACGAAATATTAAACCAGTGCGGGACTTTTTGTGCACCCTGTATAATTGTTCCCCCATGTAATGGACCCGTTTTTGGCTTACAGAGATATGATGTTGTTTACTTTGAAAGTAATTTCTTCGCCTGGTGTTATACGGATGATTTTATTTATTCTTTTTGCTGTTGTCAAATTTACAATTCGTATTGCAAGTGTCAAAAACAAAATGTAAACTTATTGCATTATTGGTTGTCGAGAGGTCAGGGAGAAGAGTCTCACAAGGGACGTGAAACTCATTTCCTTGCCTTCAGGGGTGTATCTGCACTCAAGACCGTTTTAGTTGGCTCACTCGACTGAAGAGTTGGGCGTAAGCAATGAAGAGTTGCATCCTGCATGAGGTGACCCAGCGCTGGACTGATATCTAGGCCGAATTCAACGGATCTAAGGGAGTAAACTTTGAATTAAAATCCTTAATCCAAAGGCGGCTTTCCCTTGTGTTGATAAGATTAATGGTACTAGGGTTATGGAACCGACTGGAAACTCAGTCGGTCACCTAGGACAGGTAGTGGCCTCAGAGTATGCTCACTTTGTCCAAAACCCTAAATCATCTAAATTTGCGTCTTTTGTTGACAGACGAGAACCAGCCATCGAGCAGTGTTCTAGATCTGTTGACATGGAGAAGAATCCTAGTAAAGAGGAGGTTGATCCTAGTAAGGGGAAGGTTGAGTCGGGCTCAGATCTGGACGAAGACCTCCTCCTGAAAAATCCTGACACCCGGGGTTTCGCAGGTGAGCTGACGTACGGTACCAAACAGTTGGTCTCGCTCAATGTGGAACAGAGGTGGTCTAGGATGTCCAAAAAAGACATTAGGTGTGCTCTTAAGGCAAAATACAAGCAGGAGTACGACCCCAAAAAATTTGACAAACAGAAGAAAAAAGATGCTGCCTCGACAGCTGAGAATGTGTCTGCACTTATGGAAGGGGACCAGAAGCGCAGCAGAGCCGAAGCTCCAACTCCCTCTTCCACCGAAACACAGAGGAAGAGACCCAAACAATCTGGTGAGCATGGTGCATCGACATCGGCGCAATCCGGATCTTTGTTTAGGGAAGCTCTCTCCACCATCAAAATGGCAGTTATGCCAAAAGTTTCCACGAAGAAAAGTTCTCCGAGGAGCAGGGCAAAACATTAGATAATGCCATTATGGAACATTTCGAGTGTCTGGTAGACAGCTCATACCAAGTCTTCTCAGGCTTGTATACGGAGAAAGAAGCACTTATCATCTTGTGCTCCAATTCTCATACCAAACTCTGGCTGATGAAAATCATATCCAGCATTAGGCCTCTGGGCGAGGATGTCGAGCTAGTCATGGATGTTTAAAGGATATCCTGGATATCCTGAGGGCTACCAAGGTTGTTCCTCAGAGCACCTGTTAATCTGGCAGGGTTTCCAGAAAGGATCCAGGATATGCTCGACAGACAAAATCCGAGCATCAGGGTCAAAGATTGGCAAACTTTTGTGAAAAAGGAGGACCCCAAAGGCCGCACCTCTGTCTTCTTGGTTGACGACTCTTCTCTTGCAGCCATCAAGGCAGCAGGATATTATTGACATGTAGGACTGTCTCTCTTGTTTTGTTGTCAGGAAGAGACAATGCTGAGAGTCCTGCAAATAATCCTGCACCACAGTAAGGCGGCTTCGGCCTCTTCTGTCAAACATTCCGGCAAAAACACTATGACCTGGCACTGATTCAGGAGCCTTGGCTCTACCGAGAACGGATCGCAGGATTACGAGATGCCAAAGGTAAGCTTAGTTTTTGCAACTCAATTCCCAATAACCGAACCTGCATTATTTTAAGGTCGGGAGTACAATGCTCGCCTTTAATCGATTTTTGTTCCAGAGACATCACTACAGTGATAACCCGCTGGCAGAATGGGAAGGACAGACAGGGCCTTACCTTCCATATGATGCCAGCACCCCCCCTCCCAGAGAACTGTAACTTCTGGTGGGGTGCGATGCCAATGCACATCACTACCTAGGATGGGGCACCACTGACATTAATATTAGGGGTGAGTCATTGCTAGATTTTCTATTGTCTAATAAATTACAAATTGCTAATGTAGGCGATACACCGACCTTCTTCACTAAAATCAGGAGGGAGATCATAGACATTTTCTACAGAAAACATAACAGATCTGATTAGGTACTGGTATGTGCACCGGTCGGCGGTACTCGGTACTTCAGGAGGCCATAATTAGCTGCTATCAGGATAACTGCTCTCTTTGATCTAAAACTGGTAGGTTCAACAGCAGATAGTGGTCTCCGGACCTCGGTCGTAGAAGGAAACAATTAAGAAAGCTGTTCAATGGCTCTAAGCGGAGCAGTGATTAGAGAGAGTTCCACTTAGCTCTCATATCATACAGCAAAGTTATTAGGCAATCCAAACTTGTTTCCTGGAAAGCATTCACCAACAAAGTGAATAGCCAAAAGGAGGCAACTAGACTGCAACAAGTAATGGTTTCAAAATGCCTCATAATCCTGTGGGTACCATAAGGAAGCTATCAGGAGGTTACAATAAAACAGCGGAAGAGGCGCTCAAGGCTCTACTTGAAACTCACTTCCCTGGATGCATAAATAGTGACACTGCAGACGGTAGTCGAAGTCAAGCTGGTGATAGCTCTTGGCCGAGGACATCCCGGGCTGACTGGAAACTGGCCAGAAGCATTGTGACAATTTCTAAACTAAAATGGGCGATAAAAAATTCAGACCATTTAAATCACCTGGCGGAGACGGAATCTATCCTGCGTTATTGCAGGAAGGACCAGACTCCCTGATTTAAGTGATCTGCAAGCTATTTAGTCCTAGCGTAGCCTATAGCTACACAACTAGACATGGAGGGCCAGCAGTTTTTTCTCTTGAAAACAGTGGACAGGCTGGTGGAAAGATACATAAGAAAAGGGGTGCTCTCTGGGGTATCTCTTCATCGAAACCAACACGATTACCAAACAGGAAAATCCTGTGAAACTGCTCTACATAGTCAAGCAGGCTTCTAGATCTGTCGACATGGAGATCATAGTACAGGGCAGGTTGATCCTAGTAAGAGGGAGGTTGACTCAGGCTGTGAGCTGGAAGAAGACTTCCTTCTGAAAAATCCTGACACCTTGGGTTTTGCAGGTGAGCTGACGAACTGTACCAAGAATTGGTCTCGCTCAATGTGGAACAGGGACGGCCTAGTATGTCCAAAGGAAACAGGAGGCGTGCTGTCAAGGCCAAATACGGCAGCGAGTACAATTCCAAAAAATTTGACAAACGGAAGAACAAAGGTGCTGCCTCGACAGCTGCCAATGTACCCGCATTTATGGAAGGGGACCAGAAGCACTGCAGAGCTAAAGCTCTAACTCCCCCTTCCACCGAAACACAGAGGAAGAGACTCAAACAATCTGGTGAGCACGGTGCATTGACATCGGCGCAATCCAGATCTTCGTTTAGGGAAGCTCTCTCCTCCATCAAATTGGCAGTTGGGCGCAAAAGTTTCCCCGAAGAAAAGTTCTCAGGGGAGCAGGGCACAACATTAGAAAATACCATTATGGACAAGTTCGAGTGTCTGGAGGATGGCTCATACCCAGTCTTCTCAGGCTTGTATATGGAGAAAAGAACACTCATCATCTCGTTCTCAAGTTCTCATACCAAACTCTGGCTGACGAAAGTCATATCCAGCATTAGACCTCTGGGACAGGATGTTGAGCTAATCGTTGGTGACCGAAAGGATATCCTGCGGGCTACCAAGGTTGTTCCTCAGAGCGCCTGTTAAGCTGGCAGGGACTCCAGAAATTATCCTGGATATACTCGACAACCAAAACCCGAGCTTTAGAGTCAAAGATTGGAAAACCTTGGCGACAAGAGAGGAACCCAAAGGCCGCACCTTTGCCTTCTTGGTTGATGACTCTTCTTTTGCAGCTATCATGGCAGCAGGATGTAAGGCGTATGTAGGATTGTGGCAAGTCGCTCTTGTCTTGTTGTCAGGAAGAGACAATGCTGAGGGTACTGCAAATAAACCTTCTCCGCAGTAAGGCGGCTTTGACCTCCTTCTGCCAAACATTCCGGCAAAAACACAGCGACCTTGTTCTGATCCAGGAGCTTTGGCTCCACCGAGGTCGGATCCCAGGACTGGGAGATGCCGAAGATAAGCTTATCTTTTGCAACTCAATTACCAACAATCGAAATGCATTCTTGTAAGATCGGGAGTACAATGTTTGCCTTTAATCGATTTTTGTTTCAGAGACATCTCTACAGTAATAACCCACTGGCAGAATAGAAAGGACAGACAAGGCCTACCTTTGAGATCCGCTTACCTTCCATATGATGCCGGCACACCTCCGCCATCCAGAGAACTGGAATGGTGGAGGCTACAACCATCAGAAGGCAGCACCTTCTGGTATGGTGTGATGCCAGTGCACATTACCACCTAGGATGGGGCACCACCGACACTAATACAAGGGGTGAATCATTTCTAGATTTTCTCTTGTCTAATAACTTGTTAATGTATTCAATACACCTACCTTCTCCAATAAAATCTGGAGCGAGGTCATAAGCAGTACCTTCTATGCAGAAAACACAGCACATCTGATTAAAGACTTGCACTTATCAACAGAAGCCTCCCTGTCAGATCACGAGTACATAATAATGTTTCAACTAGGAACATACAACACAAAATCTATATTTAGGGATCCGAGAGGGACCGACTGGGGGTCCTATTCAGATCAGCTGACGGTGGCTATTGCAACCTTTCCAGACGTGGACCGATTGGCCTCTTCACTTCAAGGGGCCATAATGGACTGCTATCAGGATAACTGACTCTGCGATATAAAACTGTTAGGTCCAACACTAGATGGTGGTCTTCGGACCTCGGTCGCAGAAGGAAACAATTAAGAAGGCTGTTCAATTGTTGAAATGGAGTGTTGATTGGAGGGAGTACCACTTAGCTCTCACATCATACAGCAAAGCTATTAGGCAAGCCAAACTTGATTTCTGGAAAGCATTTATCAACAAAGTGAATAGCTAAAAAGGAGGCAGCAAGATTGTAACAAGTAATGGTTTCAAAACCTCACAATCCTGTGGGCACCTTACGGAAGCTGACAGGAGATTACACTAAAACAGCGGAAGAGACGCTCAAGGCACTACTTCAAACTCACTTCCCTGGATGCATAAATAGTGACTCTGCAGACGGTAGTCGAAGTCAAGCTGGGGATAGCTCTTGACCGAGGGCATCCCGGGCTGACTGGAAACTGGCCAGAAATCATTGTAACAATTTCTAAACTAAAATGGGCGATAAACAAATTCAGCCCATTTCAATCACCTGGCGGAGACAAAATCTATCCTGTGTGATTGCAGGAAGGACCAGACTCCCTGATCTAAATGATCTACAGCCAGCGTAGCCTACATTCTACAGGCATGGAGGGCCAGCAGAGAGCAGCATTCATTCCTAAGCGTGGCAGAGCAAATTATTCTGATGCCAAAGCTTACCGACCATCAGCTTATCCTCGTTTCTCAGTGGAAAGGCTGTTGGGATACATGAGAAAAGGGGTGCTCTCCAAGGTATCTCTTTATCAAAACCAACACGCTTACCAACCGGGAAAATCCTGTGAAACTGCTCTACATAGTTTGGTGGGCAGAATCGAGGATACCCTGGCAAAGAAGGAAATAGCCTTGTGCGCTTTCTTTTACATATAAGGCGCATTCGACAATACATCATTTGACTCAATAGTGCCAAAACTGCAAGAGCGAGATGTGAACCCGGTCGTAACAAAGTGGGTGCACTCACAAAGCAGGCGCATACAAAGCTCCATACTTGGTGAATTGTTGTTTGAGGTCCCGGCCACAAGAGGGTGCTGACAGGGAGGAGTTCTTTCATCTCTGCTGTGGAGCTTGTTGGTGGGGGATGTTCTCCTTACGGAAATCAGCCAGTCAGAAACGTACATCCAAGGCTATGCAGATGACATAGCAATCTTGGTTATTATTAAAAGTGATGACCCTGTTTCAGATATCATAAGACAAGGCCTCAAACTTGTTAAAACATGTTGTGCAAAGGCAGGCCTCAATGTAAATCCCAGCAAAACCAATATAGTTCCCTTCGCAAGGAAAAGGAACCTAATGGCAATGGTGAGGATATCCATCGACAACACCCAGTTGAACATTTCCGCGTCGGTGAAGTATCTTGGAGTGAATCTTGATCAAAAGCAGACGTCGAATGCACACCTGGACTATTTGATTTTTAAGGCAAAATTTGCGCTACTGGCAACCAGATACTTTATTGGAACTACCTGGGGTCTCATACCTCATATGGCTCTAGGGCTGTATGAATCTGTGATCAGACCCCAAATTACATACGGAGTGGTGGTTTGGTGGAATAATCAGGTAACAAACTAACAGGTCTACAATGGCTTGCATGCTCATGCATAACTGGGGCTTTCAGAATTAGCCCCACAGAGGCTATGGAAGTTCTTCTTGGATTTCCAAGCACATTGGATTTCTCTAGACATTCACATATTGTCTATACATTGCTAAGATTTCTGCTTGGAAGACCAAACAGTTTGTTCCAAGACTCTCACTGATGTTTGTCCTTGGTGATGCACTCTATACGCCATAGCCAAAATTGCTGCCCATAAAGGACCCATCTGTATACCAGACTAGATTTCCTTTGGCAGATCCTGGTTTGATGTTTCCTTCCCATTCTTCTCGGGTTCCAAGGGTTACTGTAAAAAGTCTATAGAAAACGTACTCAGTGAGCATTGCATAAGTCACCATGTTGTAAGGTTATTATTTAGATTTGGGCGACTTTATCATGTAAGGTTTATTTTTACTTTCATGTTTACCTTTATGAGGTTTATAATTTCTAAACCATGTATGGTTTGTCTTATTTGGGGGCTCCACCAGATTTGACTTATGAATCAATTTTGCTTGGCTTGAGAGGTCTGACTTACAACTAATTGGTTGAAATAACTTCAGAGACGTTTGATGGTTTGAATTAAATGTACAATTAATAATAAAAGATTTTACATGACATATGATTCATTTGGTAGCTATATTTTTCCTAAATTAATAATATCTAGAATTTGTATTGAATTTATTAAGCAAAGGTTGAATTAACATGACACAATGAAAATTGTTCTTAAGAAATGTACAAATAATTCAATCTACAATTTCTTAATGTTTAATTTATAAATTTGTGTATTTCTCTACATTTTACTTAATTGATAAGTTACTGAATATTTACTAAACTAACTTTACCAGGATATTTTGATAATTAATTATTATACGTAATCTATAATGTTGTTAAGGGAAACTGTACTATTCAATTACTATGCAGTCTCCTTAATATTTAATATATATAACTTATCCTTTATTAAAATAGGCTAACAACTAAATATTGTATAAAATATTTGAAATTAAAAGTTTGATAATTAAGTTAACATAATTCTTTACTTTAAACCCTTATCCTAAACAACAGTTTCTGACCTTTTAAATTCAATCGGAATCTCCTTTCAATTGCTTATTAGGTATTATTAAAATCCTTGGCAGCTAATTCTACATAAAGAAGACCCATCCAAATTGCTTAGTGTTGCTCTTAAATTATGAATTTATTTTATTACATATATTGCAGCGGATAAACCTTATGCAATGCGTGAAAAATTGAGTTTTGTTGAAAAACTGCAAAAATCAAGATTTCATAGCAGAAGTTGAGGTACAACCTATACTTAACTAGATTAGAATACGACAAGTCCCGGCCAACTGTACTGTGTCAACAGAGATGGACTTTTGTCCTGGAACTTGTTTCAAGTTGCTTGAAAGACTTAGAAAAATTAGTTATTTTCATAAGGGAATAAGGTGTTAAATAAAAGTATAAAATTGATGAATTTTATGGGTAAATGTGAAACACGGGAGGTGGTAACATTGTTCATGGAAGTCACAATTTTGTAAAATAAAAAATGTTAAAGTTATAAAGAGTTAAAGTTATAGGAAATTCTCAAATTTCATCAAAATTAAATGAAAAAGATATTTTTGAAAAGCGTAAGAAAAATTTTATGAAAAATGTTAAATAACAAATTAAGGAATTTTTGGTATTTTAAAAGTTAGAGATAATTGTTAAAGTTTGAAGGTGAAAAAGCACCATAAAAAAATGAAAAAGGGAAAATGAAAAAGGTAAACAAGTTGTAAAGAAGTAAAAGTTTTATAAGAGAAAAAGTTTATAAATTGTGAATTAATTAAAATAGTAGGTGAGAAAGTTCATATCTATATTTTGCTAAAAATAGAATGAAAAAGGTGGTAAAAATAATAACATAGTGTTAAGAAAGTAGTAAGGGTATAAAATTGTAAATCTCAATCGAAAGTATCAATTTTAAAGTAAAAATTCAAATTCAAAAGTAAATGTTAAATTTGGAAAATTTTGCAAGTCCCAAAAACAGAAGACAAATCTTCGGCCAGAATGGAAATTTTGGCTAGTATATCATAAAATAATAACCAACATAGAAGAAAAAAGAAAAAAGATTTTCCTTCAAAACCAGAAAAGTTTTCGCGAGGAAAAACCGCGGAATACGCGAGGCAGCGCCATAAGCGAACCAAACGTAGTACGACCATCACTCAAGTTTGAGAAGATAGGAAAATGTATAAGGAATACGATTCCGAAAACCGCAAGTTCATAAAAGCAGTTAAAGGAAAACTACGAGGAAAATACGTAAGACAATAGGAGAAAATGTTAGGAGGGGAGAGATAGATTAGCTGATGGCAGTATATAGTAAACACTAAATATATTTAGTGTTTACTATATTCCAGCATTTTAATGACTAGATTAGGTTAGCGGCAATGGGAAAGCATAGCGAGACGGTTAGAGAAGCCATACAATTTCTAAATAATATAGATATGATGGAGGAAGCGCGTAGGGGAAATAGGCCTACAGCAACGCCGAATAATAATAATAATAACAGGCAAAACCCCAACCCTATCCGAGACCTAACCCGCAATCCCATTCGCAAAACCCAAGAAATACCATACACCCTAATAACCCACGACCCGGTCCATCAAATCAAAATCCTAATTCAAAGCCGAAACAGGGAAACTAGGAAAGGAGGTTCTGAAAAATAGGCGTCGGAGTTTTAGGGCTGATGACATAACTAAAAATCAAATAAATAAAGTAAATAAAAGGGGCGAAAAAATAATTAAGAGGGAGTTAATTAAAAAACCGGAAAACACGGTAATTAAAAATGAAACGGCAGTATGTGTACAGAAACCCTTAAGTAATATACACTATAATATTCGCGAGGATTTGTTAGATAATGAAGGGGAGGAAATTATTAAAGATAAACCAATAGAGGAAATCCCGGCGATATTAGTGGAAATTGGTCATTTACAGGCTATTATGGAAATAGACACTGGATCTGAAATAACAGTTATGCAACAGGATTATTACGAACAGCTGAAAGCGGAAGGAATACCAATAAAGGAACTTCCAGTAGCAAACGTAGAAATTATTGGAGCGCTTAAAGGTAAAGTTCAAAAAGTACACCGCCAAATTATGTTAAAATATAAAGTTCAAAATAAAGAAATGGATTTAAAATTATTAATTGTGAAAGGGTTAAAATCCAGAATACTTATAGGGTGTGATGCATTGTATGAAATGCAGGCGAAAATAAATATGGAGAAAAGATTTATTAGATGGTCATATGAAGGGATAATATATGAGTTACCATTTATAAATAAACAAGCGGCAATAAGTCAAATTAAAGGGAAGTGTTTAAAGTTAAGGTGTGAAAATCAAATTAATAAGCAAATTAAAAAATCAATTAAATTAAATGATAAAAATAAAGAGATCCTTATCAATAATAAACAAGCAATTAACGTAAACAAAAGTGTAGAGAACGCGAAGGGGTTAATTAGCTTAAACGGATTAAATCAAGTAGCGGGAGAAACAAAAGCAGGAAGTAAAATGGCGCAGCAAGACGGAAAAACAACAGGATGTAGGGTTAAAACGTTAGGAGGCGTAGAAGGGTTGAAGAATGAGAGAAATTCACTTCAATGGAGATTTAGGGAAAAGGAAAGAAAGGGTTTCATCGCCAAAGGGTTCACAAAGGAAACCAGGGATGAAGAAGCGCGTAAGAATAAAAATAAAATAAAATTTGATATAAGGGGGAGTAGTTATAACGTTGTTAACCGCAATCCAAAAATAAGTTGTAGTCGAGGCATAGTCAAAACAAAAACTTCACTAAAGCACTGTTACACCACGCGAAATAATCCAATTAATAATAGTATCAAACGAATATCCAAAAATTATGCAAATCATTCAAACACTGAGTATAATGAGATGCGTAAAAACCATAGCGATTTAGGCCGAAGGAACAAGTCAACTAAAACTCGTTTTAAGAGCAACACGGATTCTATAAGAAATAATAACGGTAAAGAGGGTGCGTTTGTTAGAAAGCATACGAAGATAAAAGCAAATGTAGGCCTAATCTCGGAGACAGAGTGTCTAGCAGAAATGGAAAGGGAAAGTAATACGAGACCGTACCAAGACCGATGTCGAGCGACTAAGCAAACACAGCTGATAGGATGTAAACAAATTAAGCTAGGCGATTCGCAAGGTCATGCTACGATACTGAATACAACGCAAGAGGGGATTTTACAGGAGTTAATTGAGAAATATAAGTCGATATTTTCAGAACGGCCTGGCTTATCAAAATTATATGAACATGAATTAAAGTTGGAAAAAACTGAAACTTTTGTAAATAGAAATTACCCCATCCCAATGAATTATAGAAAAAAAGTTAGGGAGGAACTGGACCAGATGCTGGAAAACAATATTATAGAGCGATCTAGGACACCTTATATAAACCCAATGGTGACTGTTGTGAAGCCGGACGGATCGATACGCTTGTGTATGGATGCCAGAAAACTAAACAAAATTATAACTCCAGATTTTGAAAGTGCACCGCCTATAGATGATATCTTAAGGAAAGGACGGCGGAAAAAATACATAAGTAAAATTGATTTAACTTCGAGTTTCTGGCAAATACCGCTCAAACCAGAATCAAGGAAATACACAGGATTTTTGTTTGATAACAAAGTTTATAATTTTAAAGTGGTACCGTACGGCCTTCAAAACTCTTTATCTGCATTGATACGAACTGTAGATATTACGTTAGGTAAGGAAATAGAAGAGTTTACGTTAAATTATGTCGACGATTTGCTATGTTTGTCTGAGACGTTCGAAGAACATATACAGCATTTAGAACAAATATTTCAGAAATTCAAGGAAGGAGGTTTAACCATAAATCCTAAGAAAACAGTTTTCTGTCAGGAAGTAGTAAAGTTTTTGGGTTTTATATTCACACCAGAAGGAGTTAGCACTGATCCGGAAAAATTAACAACAATAAGAGATTTTCTAGAACCACGTACAGTAAAACAGCTACAATCTTTTCTGGGGTTTGTTTATTATTATTCGAGATTCACAGAAAAATATGCAGGAGCAACAAGACCACTGTATAAGTTGTTAAGAAAGGGACAAAAATGGATATGGGACGACGAAATGAAAAAAGCGTTTCAAGATGTTAAGAGGTTGTTCATAGAAGCGGTGGTGATAGCACATCCGGAAAAAGGAAGGGAAACCTATCTGCAGACAGACGCAAGCACAGGTGCTATAGCTTGTCAATTATATCAGCTAGACAGGAATGGTGCAAAACAAATAATAGGTTTTGTAAGCCGAACTTTAAAACCGTACGAGAAACATTATACAATCTGCGAGTTGTAGTTGTTGGCGATTGTGTATGGCTTGCAGAAATTTCGCCCTTTAGTAATAGGAGCTCCGCTAAATATAATTACCGATAATATGGCACTGAAATTTCTAACATCATGTAAGTTCCAAAACAGCAGAATGAGAAGATGGATACTCGGTATACAAGAGTATAACCCAAATGTGCAACACTGTACAGGAAAGGAAAATGTACCGTGCGATGTGGCAAGTAGGATGTATGGGAACTGTACGGGAGTGGAAGATAAATGCAAATTAAAAATACAAGAAATAAGGATAAAGCCAAATTTAAGAGAGTTATTTGTAAATTTTAGAGACTACCAAATTAGAAATTTAGAATGCCGTGAAAAATAAATAATATAGAAAATTATCCAAATTTTATAATAAGAGACAATGTGTTATGTTCCACAATAAACAATAAAACAAGAATAATAGT
>JAGFPH010006174.1:10605-28933 GCA_018207615.1 Philaenus spumarius | reverse complement strand
AATAGGGACAGCGTTAAAAAATTCAATAAAAAAATCAGAGGTATCTGGAAAATAAAAATAAAAGTGTGTATATGTGACTATGAACAACGACCGACTTTTAAGCATGAAGATTGGGTGTTATATAGTTTGGAAGCTAAATTGTAGCAAAATAATACTCAAAATAGTCCCTATTGACCCCGTTTTACGGTATTACGTTCACGGAACGTGATCATGGAAACTACTTTCCGCCAGAACTATTGCAGAATATTTAAGTTTAAACCGCCACCATCTCGAAACGGAATAATTCAGCAACATAGAATTTTGCACATTTATGTAAACCAATGTGATAAACTTCCATGCTCAGTTTTATGAATTTATCTTAAACCTTTCATGAGATAGATGTTAAAAAAAAACTTCTAAACTAAGCAAGATAGAACACATGCTCAGGGCCGCAGCTACAGATTTTTCTAGGGGGGGGGGGGGGGAAAGTCCTAAAATTGTCGCCCCCTTTCACCACGCAACTGTGGGTTTTTTTTCAACGCCAATGGCATTTTACGGCTAACACGAGGCACACAAACGTTTTTAGGAAAACGGCCCAAACCTTTTATGATATTTTTGTTATTAGCTTATTAAAAATCTAATAATATATAATAATATTTAAGATTGGTAAATTATTATGAAACCATAAATCTCCAAGTATAATTTTTAAGTGAACAAAGAAAAACAAATTCTTTAAAATGTGTTTATTAAATTGCAGTGAACAAACAGTATATAATATGTACAGCTCCCTCTCTATACATATACAGTTTCTCAATAAGTTTAAAAAGTTAAATCAATTTTATTTTTCTTGATATTTTTGGCAGCAAATGTCTTGATTATGTCAGAAAATGAAATTTTTGACGCTTTTTCATGTACAATTGAGATAATACTTAAATTGGTGAGTCTTTGTTGTTTCATTGTGCTTCTCAAATAGTTTTTTTTATCAATTTCAGTTTACTGAAGCTCCTCTCACCCGAAGCAACAGATACTGGTAGAGTAAGAAATATTTGCAGAGCTGTCGTGATGTTTGGGTAGCCTTCTTCTAGGTTTTTCTCATAAATTATTTTAAAAGTAGATTGTGCTGTAGCATTTTTTAATCTACTGTCCATTTCAATGGCATTCAATTTAAAACTCTCTATTTCATCAACCAGTTCGTCTTTGTTTAAATCTTCTGAGTTATTTCCATGAGAGAAGCCCGGAACTTTTCTTCTTGAGTTAAGCCAAATGCTTCATCTTCACATTTTTCTAGGTAATAGGTACAGGTTTATTTAAGCAGGCCTAATTTTCAAACTTCTTTTTCGACAAATAGTAAATAAATACAACATATTATATTGGTATTTAACATCATTGTAGGACTTTATCATAACTTATTAATCAATAATTTGATATTTAATTATATACAAATTACACAGTAACATTTTTATCACAGGACAGAACCAATATCAAAGAATTATTACTATAACACCGTGATCGTTTTGAGTTATTATTACTATAACGAATTCGTTTTAGTTTTTGAAATTGTTTGTTGCGATTTAAAAAAGTCTTTGTTTTCAAACAACACTGTTGAAAAAATTACAAAAAGTTTGAACATTTGAAGAATATAAACAAAAATTTCTTTACCAAATATCATAAAAAACGATCTATGCATGAACCAAAGAAGATGAATTTAATGTTATAATATGGATATAAAAATTATAATAAAATTGCATAAAAATTATAGCCTACCTAGTTTATATTAAACGAGTGAAAAATAAAAATTCACAGAGTCACTTCAAAAAAAAACACTTTCAAACACGTTACCGTACGTACAAAAATAACTAGCATAAGCATAACACAATAATTAATTATTAATTGACAGCAATCGACTCGACGCCCGACTAGTAGCAAGGTTATGTTACAACTGACTGATGACTCATCTCAGGGAACGGGAAGGGGAACAGGGGTTGGGTGGCGCGGGCGGCAGGGCTCCACTCTACGCGCCTGTAAAATATAAGAAACGACTTTTACCTTGTGCAGTCATGTCCGCCGCTCCCATCTCTGCACCTCACCACTGGCGTTCATATAAGTATTTTCTTAATAGCCCTTTTTATTGTATTGGCTAAAGTATAAGAACGGTTAGCAAAAGCAACATTTTTTGTATAGTTCAGTTAAAAAAAGCAGCCTCAATTTTGCCGCCCCCAAAATTTGCCGCCCGGGGCAAACGACCCCCCAGCCCCCCCCCCCTAGCACATGCTATATTGTATTATTTTCTAGTTTTGACCTGCTGTGTACATTTTAAAGTTTCGTGGAACGGTTACGAGACACTCTGTATACTTAAATTACTATGAAAATAAGTCCATAATGTCCGATCAAAATTTACGCAGAAACAAAATAGTGTTCTACACAAAATACTTTGGTTGCAGTTTCATTGTTTTCAAGAAACAACGTGTTTTTTTGTGGCACTTTGCTTCAGACTGAAGCTTATTAAATAACAAACTAAATTTTCTCGGTTTAAAAATATCCGCCATAAAAACAAAGTCATATACAAAATATGCAGGAAACCAACAAGACACAACTATAAAAGCACAATTATTATTATTATACTCGTGCAAAAATGTCAACCTATAACAACTTCATTCACCTACTCACTATACCACTATGTAAACAGGACTGTCAATACAGGGTGATTCAGAAGTATACGACAATGTCTCGGAAGTATAGCTCAAAAATAAGAAAATAGTTTATATATAAACATAGGCCCGAAAACGCTTCGTTTCCCAGATATTCGCCAGTTATTTTACAGAATAATTCATGTATAGAGAAATGTTTGACTGATTGAGTTCAAATTTGGCAAGAAGTTTAACCTAACAATCATCTATCTTAAGAAAAATAAGCGATTTTATGCAATCATGCGTTTCAAAATGTTGGCTGTTTGAAAAATTTCAAACCTAAATTACTCAAAAACCGTACATTTTAACAAAAAATGCCAAGACTCAATTTTTTGTAGCCCTTTTGATTACCTATCGGATGGTGTAACTGTCAAAACAATCGGATGAAGGATAATAGATAAGTTATGTGTAATAATTGGTTTGTTCAACCCGGCATACTATACCAACACAGTAAACACAAGGAAATTACTAAGTCAGGTGTCTAAAAATGAACTACAAGGGTTAAGATCATTTCTACAACAGGCTGACAGTTTAAGAGAACGCTTTTATTAGGGCTAAAGAGTCGATAGCATTCCCACCACCACTGCTACCCAAAAGGTATTGTGGAATGATTTTCAATTTAATGATCATCCCAGATCCTTCACAGGCCATTTATAAAGCCAAGGAGGATCTTGGGATCGAAAGTGCGGAAATCTTCAGGGCTAACAAGAGCACTTCCAAGTACCATGAATCTGCAAGGGAGATATTCGCAGTTGCACAGCAAGTGTTGAGTCAATTCAATACCAAGGGAACAAAATCGATAGGAGTCCTCTGAAAACAGCCCCATTTTTGAAGTGAAAACTTCTTTTGGCCCTTTCGGCACTTTTTGCTTTGGTATTCGAATGAAATCTCACGTACTGTACCCATTGCATTTTAGATGCGTTTAGTTTAAGGCTGTATCACACATACAAAATAAGAAAAAAATTATGTGTGGATTAATTCATTAGTTTTTTGGTTTAATTTAGTCATGACACGCACCGATAAAATTTTTCAAAACCGTTTTTCGTGTATCTACACAAGCCTAATTGACGTGTTTGGTGCAAATTTGTTCGAAATCGATCGAATAGTTTTCTCTCTAGATAATAATAATAATATTTATTAGTTAATCTCCTACTTTAATAACCTCTCCTACCCCACCTACAAAATTATGAAGTCACAGTGAATCTGTTTAATAATTTAAATGTGTTTGTGAGAAAGTATGTGCCAGTTCCTGGTACCGTTTATTTTTTTTGTAAATGTCTAAATTTGCTAACTTGCTTTTTATCTATGGTACCTGTAATGAATGTAGATGCATTAAAGAAACGTGTGCTGGTTGAGTATAGGCCTAACCTAAAAGTCATGCTTATGTTGTTTTTTAGATTTCAATTTTAAATGGAACAAGATGAAAATAATGATAAAATTTCGGATTACATTATATAACCAACGATTTATATTTTGACGGTTTTTACTGGGCTTGAACAGTCCATCATATGTTTTGATTTATGAATAAACCATATAAAAATGCATATAATTGTATGTCGGAGTGCTGATAGATGTGAAAACAAGACTATTGTTAGTAATTTTAATTAATAAATTATTATTAAATGGTAATTTTTGATACTTATTTTGAAAAAAAAACACTATTAATAATAAATAAAATAAATAATAAGAGTTGTTAAATAATAGTTTTAAATTTTTACTTCTGTCGGCAGTACCCAATGACTGCCAATTATTTTGAGCTGGTATTTGGCCGGGCACTGACCAGTGAGAATCCCTATAATCGGCAGATTGTTTCTGCCCATCAATAGAAGAATTTGAGCTTTAACTTAGAGTGGCTGATGAACATTTCCACTTGCTTAGCCCAGCACTATAGTTCCAGTGTGAGGGTCAACGTTTAACAACATTCCTTGTGCCCCCCACAGAAAGCATCTGGACTTTTTAGCCCCAACTCTACCTAGGCAATCAGCTTTCTCATTACCCTCGATGACCACATGACTAGATACCTATTTAAGAGTAGCTTTGTTAACTCAAGCCATTTCATTGCCTACTTTGAAGCAGTGCCAAACTTGATTCAAAGGTGAATTGTTCCAGCGCCTTTTAAGGTAGCTTAGTTATCAGAAAGGATATCAATCCTAGATCCATTAATTCCTCTTTTAAAGATTTCACGGGCGCAGACTTCAATTCAAAGTTTTAGTCAACTCAATGACCGATCCATTTTGAGAGCGTGAAAAACAAAAGCAAAAACAAACTACTTGTTTCTACTGCTGATATTTTATTCTCAATATGACCCATATAAGCCTTCAGGAACTCACAGCCAAAGAAAAAATATCAGGTAAAAAAGATTAAAAATTTCAGAACTGAAAGTATCACTTTTTGGAGAATGACCGAATTATGTTTATGTTTTGTTGTAAAAAAAGAAAGCAGTTGTGGGACTGCCGTCATAGGTGAAACCTGTCATGAACGTAATTAGTTGGTTAGATTGTTTTAATCCGAAATTTGACCATTTTAGAGGTATAACCAAGTACACTAATGTAACACAACTTAGAAAATGAGGAAGTGAAGTGTACATTTCAGAGGTAGGTAGCCTATTACCAAGTAAACTATTTCAACATAACTTACGAAATGAGAAAGCACACTGTCCATTCCATCGGTAGCTTGACGTGACTAACCCATACAGGTATTGAGTTTAAGCCTTTGAATTTACCACTGCCTATTTTATTTCATAGATTTCTTCTTCTTTAACTTTTTTAAAGTTATTTAGCTACGGATAACGTAATTCAAATTAATAAATTTGTGTTTCTTACCGTCATTGTTATCCAATTCTTTCTTTAAGAAACGTGTTACAGGTGTTTCGCGATTAATCGCATTTTCAAACACTGTACACGAAATGTACACGAAATGTACACGAAATGTAAAATGTTGCATAATTATTATTCAGCTGTCCAACATTTTAAATAATTAATTGTAATGTATTCTGTTGGCCAACAAGTTTTAAACATGTCGGACGTTTTGTGTATTTTTGTGTGCTATTTTATTTTTGACGACGTCCCAATGGGCGTAGAATTATCGTGTGCGAACTGTGTGTGTTTTATATTTTAATGTGTTTCGTGTACAGTGTTTGAAAATGCGATTAATCGCGAAACAGCTGTAGCACGTTTCTTAAAGAAAGAATTGGATAACGATGACGGTAAGAAACACAAATTTATTAATCTTCTTTAACGATCAGCTGATACATTAAACTTCTTTTTAATATTAGTACGTTTGTAAACCAATGATGAAGAAGAAATCTTCGACGAAATCGAAAGCAAAAGTTGTCTCATTTTAGGTGCGTATCGCGAGTTTGTATATTTCACAACATCCTAAAAGTGCTCAGCGCATCTAAAGAAGTTTTCACGTCTAATATAGAAACAATACTTTCTCCATATACTACGTATAGGGTGGAGAAAGTAAAAAATGAAAATCTCGTAGCAAATTTTTGAAGCTAGACCGTTGCCGAAATTCACTTTAATTTGTTTTTTAACGGTATCATTTGTGTTTGCTTGTTTTTAATAAAGTTGTGTTAAACGAAACTCTCCAAGTTTTATCTCTTTTGATTCCAGATCCAGTGGGATTTATAATTTTGGAACCTAGTGTTCTGAGAGATTCATTTAGGCCGATCAACTTGAAGCAATATGTAAGTTTCTCTACTATTGTATTTTTACTTATTTATTTATACATTCATTTACCTCACAAGTTCAAGCATGTTTACACAATCTTATTAAGCAAGCAATTCTTGCATATAAATTTATTCATACGATCTCGCTAACGGCTCTAACTATTTGGATGACAATTTGCATATAAGGGTTTTTTTGACACCAGGAATCGAATGCGCTAGGTTTATATCTGCAAAAATGCGCTAACTCTTTTTGCCTATGTAAGCTCTGAACTTCTTTTACCAGCTTTGAAGTCACTAAGTAGGCGAATAGATAGAATCCAGATGCGTGGACTTAAGATCGTCAGTTTTCATGCATGGCATGTTATATGCAGCACTTTCCAGAATTAAGCGACCAACTACCAAAAGTACGTCTTCCAAATGAAAATCCTCGACATGACATACCCGCAATATAGTGTGGAAGTATTTGGTTAAGATCCGATTTAGTCATGATAAAACTGAGTGTATTCAAATATACTAGGGGCTCTGCCCCTGGACGCTCCGCATCCCAACCCCGCCTCGGATTTCGGCCTCAAATAGCTGCTTCTCTTCGCTCGCAGTTGGAAAATTTTACCTAATCTAAAAAAAAACTGGTAGTTGTGAAGAATTATAATAAAACCTGATTCTAATAATTAGCCCAATTGGTGTTTTGGTTCATTGTAGGCCCACTCTAAAATTATGTTCAGTTTTTGATCCAAATTAGCTGTTTTATATATAATAGGTTTGTAACAACCAATGTTTGAATTGAATTAAAATATAGTTAGCATTTTTCGTTGATTTTTGTTTGTGTTTGTTTTTAATTTGTCAATGTAACCTCAAAAAGGTAATACTCTTCAAATTTTCTAAGTAATGTTGCTATGGTAATGAAAGTAAACAAACATGATGTGTTGCTAAGTTTTTTATACGAACAGCTGTTTTTGTGCCCCTGATAAAATCAGCTGTTTTTGATAAAATCAATAGAAATCTTTCTTCCATAAGATTAACATTGAAACTTTGAGGGCCACTGGGGCGTAGCCCTAATGTCCTAGGACTTCGGTAAATGACCTAAAACCTTCCCAGGGTTAACCTGTGTTACTATGCAAAATTTCAAAGCAATCGGATGGACGGTATACGAACGCAAAGTGGACAAAGAACCAAAAAAAAAAACCCCACAAGGAATACACAGCAGAAATTTGCATTTGATTATAACGTTTGTAAGGCGAAAGATACATGATTTGTAATGCTTGATGACATATCTGTGAATGATTACCTGCAATTTAAAAAAAAAATAAGGAAATCGGCCGGATAGAATGGCCGTACTGACTGCCACAAGTTTTCATAAATTCTTTTAATATGTAGATACGTAGTAATCGATCAACTGTAAACAATTACTATAATATAGCAGATATATTATATTCTAATGAAATGTTAAACTAATTGCACTCATGTTTTTTTCAATTTAAATAAACAGTTCATATGTACGTAAGATCGAAAAATATTCATATTTATTCATTATGTGATTCGTATTTATATACATTTTCCTAAAAAAAAAATTAAAAAAAAAAAAAAAAAAAACTAAGCGATGCTCGGTCACACAGGTACTAAGTTATTAAGAGGACATGTGTTTTACAAATTATTATAACTAAATATTTCACTAATAATTTTACATAAAATTCAATTAACAAATTCAAGTCAACAGTTTTAATTCAACAACTTTAAATGTATTAATTTTAAATTCATAACTGAACTGCCTTACACTATAGTAAAAAAATCAGACAGAATAAAACCCATTGTAAGCAAGGTAGGTACTTCTAGAATTTTTTCTAAAGTACCTGTTTAATGTGGTCGGGCATAATATTTATAACAATATTCCAACATTGTATAAAGAATTCTTTGAAAGCATTTTTAGATGCACCAGGGTCACATGAAAGTAATTTCTTATACAGATAGGCACTTGTTATATCTATGTCTCACTTTCTTTTCTAAATACTATTTGGCAGTAGTGAATGAAGATGTGGAAATTGTTTAAGAGTTGAAATTGAAACATCGTTGTTGTTCAGTTTTAATTTTCTTCTAACGATCATTATTTATAAATACAGTTTGAAGTTACAGTATTGGGCATTTTGAAAATGGCTTAATTTTTCTTAATGGCATAGGATTTAAAAACAAAACCCGACAATCCATACTAACAGTAGGACCAGTTTTTGTGGATAATTAGTGACTTTAGTGGGAACAGTCTACGAGGAAGTTGAGGAGCAATTTTATTTCAAACTACGGTAAACCCCTGTGTGCTCTGTGAGCTTTCTTTATAATAAAGGTGTAGGATTAAATAATAACCCCAAAGCTAAGATGGTAAATAATGTTAAATGTTCAAATCAAATTATTTCGCATATTTTGTAACAGCAGTTATAATAAAGGTTAAAAGAACCAGCAATGCTCAGGTCTACAATTTAATAAAAGTTAGAAATACAAATAGTTGCTTCAAAGTGTGAAATCAGGTGTTTGGAAGGAATATTAGGTCAAACAGCTGTTTTATCTATTATTTTATTCAATTGGTCGTTACGGTAATTCATCATTCTTAAAGCCTAACCTAAGAATTTGTTCCGACTAAATTTACAAATATTGAAATACAAAATGTTTTTATCAAAATGAATGTTTCTCAGGGATAGTGTAGGTTTTCATTAGTAAAACTATTTTTTCAATCGGTTCAGTAGTTCCAGAGATTACCCCCTACATACAAACAAATTTATCTCTTTATAATAATATTATTATAGATATAGATTATACATTTTTACTACATGTTAAAAAATAACAATTATGTAGGCCTGCCTACCAATACACTTTCATAACAGCTTACATTTTTTACAATAAATGCTCAAACTATTCCTTCTTCAGTTTGGCAGTGAGCAGCGGAGGGGAAGTGAACGGCAGGGTGCGCTTCTCCAGCTTTCCTCCGCAGCTGGTTCCCCCACTACCACTGCCTATCTCGCCGTCGGTCGCAAATTGTAAGCGTTTCGCGATATATTCGGATGCATTTCGATCACACTTTAACAACAATATTCAAAAATCGAAGATATACGAATTGTAGGTTTTAATGTCTACTTTCAGAATCCGTTTGGTAAATTTAAATCTGGCCACTCAGGTTAATAGGGCAGGACGCATTATGCGAGATAATGACCTAATTTGTTTATAACGTAATTGTGGAAAAACAATTAATGTGAGAAATCTCATCTTCCGCCTGTTTGAAGTAAACACAATAAAGAATTATTTTCCGAAAGATCTGTCCTTAATATTTTAAATTATCAAAGATATGCATTTTTGAAAAATATAAATTTTTAAGCGTTTTTCCTAATTTTCTAGGTGGAATATGGTCCGATTGGGGTCTATAAAAAATATTTTATAGGTTTTTTAATTCTCTACAAATGTCTCATTGGAAGTATCGTGTTCAATTCATAACATTTTATAATATCATTGAAAACCCCACAAAAGTTCTAATTTATTGTTATTTTTGTTCATAAAAAATGAGCAAAAGCTCATTGCCTGACAGTTTTTGTATTTTACGTACTTAGGTGCTACCCTTAAAGTCACTGTGAGTGTCGCTTGCTGTTAAATTTAATAACAAAATTTCCTTTTTATTTTACTCTATAGACTGGTCTATAATGAAAACAGCTGACTTGGCTCAAAAGCTTAACACAATTTTATGTTAGACCTATGTTGAACGAACACACGCTTAATGACGAAAGCATTTACGTTTATTACCATAGTAGCCCAGTCGGTATAGGTTACAACTACCAGTAATTTTCAATACGGCTGATTTTTTTTTTTTATAAGTACATTAAAGTATGTAGATTAACTTAAAAAAGAGTTTATCAGTCTATCGATTTCCCAAAGTCGAAAAAAATCGATTATCATTTTTTTTCGATAATCCTTAATATTTCGAGCTGGGATCAAGATAGAGAAAAATAAAAAATACCACCGTGTAGGGGAGGTATTTTTCAACAAAAAAGGTCATATTATGTATTTATTTCGTCCAAGCAATGGTTTGTCTGGAAAAAATTCGATAATGCAGGTATGTATTTTGCAGCAGGGGAAATCACTAAAAGTTGACATCTTATTCATATATGAAGCGTTGGCTCATTCTAAATTGGCCGAATTTTAATATATCGAATTGAAACTTGACGCAGGATTTAAAATATATATTTAAACATTTATGCTGAGTGTCAGCTTGTTATCTTGAAAATTACCCGATCTAGGAGTCGATTTCGATTATCGATTTTAGGAGTATCGGACCCACCAATTCATTTTAAACAGCTCTAGTTTAGAAAATTTTCAAAATATCAACCTGAAAGTTTTTTTACAAGTTGAATATATAGATTCAAACAAGATCAAGGGGATAAACCTTTTTCATTATTTACTTTTCAAAACACAAGTAACTTAAAAAAGTATAATTTTAGACCTTTTTAGATTTTTCATCAAAATGCTTGAGTTAATCGGCTGCCGATTAGTCAATTTTTTAAATATAGATTTTAAAATAAGTATAGCAAAAATCAATTGTGTTTTTAACTTATGTACCAATTTTTAAATCGATATGTTCAAAAATGTCGAAAATGGAGTCGTTGAATCCAAAGGTGTTATAGTTAAAACGAGATAGGTAAAACAGAAGACTATTTTCAAGCGCCTCGTTTTTAAAAATAACATGAAAAAAATCATTCATACTTCCTACGAATATTTATACTGGTGTACTCAACTTGTAAAACAAATTTGATGTTGATATTTCAAAAATTGACATAACTGGAATAGATTGAAATTAGTTCGTGAGTCCGGTTCTCCTAAAATCGATAATCGAAATTGACTCCTAAATCGGGTCATTTTCATGATAACAAGCTGAGACTCAGCATAAATGTTTAAAATATATATTTTAACTCCTACGTCAAGTTTCAATTCGATATATTAAAATTCGGCCAATTTAGAATGAGCCAAAGCTTCATATATGAATAAGATGTCCCCTTTTAGTGATTTCCCCTGCTGCAAAATACATACCTGCATTATCGAATTTTTTTCAGACAAACCATTGCTCGGACGAAATAAATACATATGACCTTTTTTGTAGAATACCTCCCCTACACGGCGGTATTTTTTATTTTTCTCTATCTCCGTCCCAGCTCGAAATATTAAGGATAATCGAAAACAAATGATAATCGATTTTTTTTCGACTTTGGGAAATCGATAGACTGGTAAAATTTTTTTAATGTTAATCTACATACTTTGATGTACTTATAAAAAAAAATCAGCCGTATTGTAAATTACTGGAACTTTTGGTCTAAATTTACCCCTACCGACTGGCCTATAGCAACTTACTTTTCAAATTTAGACGGTAAACTTTTATAACAAACAACATCGTTTTTAGGTTAGGTTTATATCGCCCTATTGTGTTTCAAAAATCCGGTAATTCACGCAAAATACCTTTCCCAACTGTATACCTAAGGATCTATTATACCGCACTCCTCTCACCCTATCCAGATCCAAGCGCCTCTGTCCTAATCAATCTTTGTTTCAGTGAAAATATCTGCGTACGCAACACTGTAATATGTTTCCATTTGCTTTGGTTTGGTGAGCTAAGCGAGCAGGGGTGGAGCACTCTAGTTTTAAATAAATAAACACAAATGCTTGACGGTTTTAACTTTAATAAAATTTCGAATTTTTTAAAAACCTTTCTCAGTGAGCCCCTATGGCCCTAGAGGAAGCTACATACCAAATTTCGTTCCAATCCGTTCAGTAGTTTGAGAGAAATCGTGATTTAGTAACTTTGAACCCCCACAAATCCCCTAAAATTTCGAATTTTTTGAAAACCATTCTTAGTGATCCCCTATGGCCCTAGAGGAAGCTACATACCAAATTTTATTCCAATCCGTTCAGTAGTTTTAGAGAAATCGTGATTTAGTAACTTTTAACCACCCCCCAAACAACCCTAAAATTTAGAATTTTTTGAAAACCATTCTTATTGAGCCCCTATGGCCCTAGAGTTAGCTACATACCAAATTTAATTCAATCCGTTCAGTAGTTTTAGAGAAATCGTGATTTAGTTATTTTGACCCCCCAAACCCCCCTAAAATTTCGAATTTTTTGAAAACCTTTCTTAGTGAGCACCTATGGCCCTAGAGGAAGCTACATACTAAATTTCGTTCCGATCCGTTCAGTGGTTTTTGATAATTTTGCAAAACAATCCCCTTTTTGGCCAAAAACCCCAAAAAATCAGTTATTATTATTATTATTAGCTAAACGAGAATTTTTAGAAAGATGCGGTTTTTTGCATATTGTAGGGTACATTAAGGGCTACAAATAAGCCAAATTTTATCAAAATCGTTAGAGCCGTTTTTGAGAAATTTAGATTTTTCTCGTTTTTTGGCAACTTTTGGGGAGTAAAACCACTTAAAAATAAAAAATTTGAAAAAATGAAAAAAATACCTGGAGATATGCCAGAACTACACCAACATACCAAATTTCATCAAAATCGGACCTTTGTTATTGTCTTCAGCTCTGTACACATCCTTACAGACACACAGACACACCGACACACGGACACACGGACACACGGACAGACACCACCAAAAAAACACCTTTTTGGGTCCAGGGAGCACCAAAACAAAATATTCCACTAAAAATATTTTTGAGTTCAGGGAGCACCAACACAGATAATTCCACTAAACATTTTTTGGGGGTTCAGGGAGCACCAAAACAGATAATTTCACTAAAAATTCAAATTCGAAAATTTGGACGAAAACAATACTTTCTCCATATACTACGTATAGGGCGGAGAAAGTAAAAATTTGCACTTTTGAATCGCGTTTACGTAGCAGTTTATATTCGATTAAATAGTGTTTGAATGCTCAGAATGGGTACTCAGATGCTGCTGTGCATTAATTTATAAAGTGTGATTAATTAAATATTCAACATTATGTATAAAATGTGGCGATGAATTTGTCGACTGGTATTAAAATATGCTGACGTCGTGGTTTTAGTAAAGCTCTGCATGTTGTCATAACTTGTTTATATCCTCGTAGTCTATACAGCATGTGCCGTTGTTCAGGTGAGTTGCCTACCTGGTATTTTACGTTTCGATCGATTTTGGGGAAACCAGACGGGCTGTAAGGTCGTGTAAAAGATGAAAGTGTGAAGAATAATCTCCAATATTTATTAATTAGTTTGAACAATACCCAAAAAAAGTTTCATTCAAGTATGAAAAATCTCAAAAATTGTTACTTTCTGTAAAATAAACGGTACCAGGAACTGGCATATACTTTCTCACAAATACATTTAAATTACTAAACAGATTCACTGTGACTTGTAGGGTGGAGTAGGAGAGTTTTTTTTATTAAAGTTGGAGATTAACTAATAAATATTATTATTATTATTATCTAGAGAGAAAACTATTCGATTGATTTCGAAAAAATTGCACCAAACACGTCAATTAGGTCTTTATAGATGCATGTAAAAAGGTTTTGAAATTTTTTTTAGAACAACCCGCTTTATGGCCAAAAAACCCTCAAAAATCAGTTATTATTATTAGCTAAACGAGAATTTTTAGAAAGATGCGGGTTTTTGTATATGATAGGGCCATTAAAGGCTACAAATAAGCCAAATTTTATCAAAATCGTTAGAGCCGTTTTTTTATTAAAAAAATTACTGTTTTTTTGGGGGTTTTTTGGCCAAAAAGGGGGTTGTTTTTCAAAATTGTTCAAAACCATTTTTCGTGCATCTATACAGGCGTACTGGGCATGTCTTGTGCAAATTAGGTTGAAATCGATTGAATAGTTTTCTCTCTAGCTTTGTCTACATACAGACATACATACAGACATACATACATACAGACATACAGACATACATACAGACATACAGACATACATTTTGTAAAAACCACTTTTTTGGACTCAGGGGGTCCCAAAACGGATATTTCCACAAAAATCTCAACATCGATTTTTTTTGCGATCACTATACTTTCTCTATACTATAGTATAGTGAGAAAGTAAAACATGTGCTCTCGGTTGTTGGATTCTAGGCTATCGAACCCATCCGAGCGACTTAGAAAACCAACGTATGTACCAAATTTGAACCAAATCGGACTTAAACTGCGGACGGTTACGTGTTACTTCCGATGGTTTTCATGTAGAAGGAGTTGACCTGTATTATTTCCGACGGTTTCAGATCCCCCTAACATTTTATCAACACTTAGTCCAGTTGATTATACATCTGGCAACGTTGTACAACATAGGACGGGTTTAAGTACTATTTGTTTCACATATTAAGGCTCGGCAGGAGTGAACAAATATTTCTGTGTTGACCGCAGCTCCCAAAGTGGCAGAGCCGTTCTACACTACTAGCATTGAGTTTGATAGTTTTTCATTCTTCCGCTAGCAAATATAGGGCAGCTACATAAAGGCGGAAAATGGAGGGTTATAGACGTAACCCTGACTGTTAACGTACTGAAATGCGCGTGCATGACAATGTACCACCTTTAAAGAATTTATGATGACAATTTGGAATGCGTGCTGGGCTAAGACGAAGATGGTACATACAATCCTACAATAAATGAAAGTTTACCAAGTACAGCAAAAGATCTGTAACCTTACCTTATTTAAAGTTGATATTGAGCACCTGAGTTAGCTATTTACAGGAAATACAATAAATACAATTCGCATAACAAACAGTTTGTTTATTACTTTAACTGTAAACTGATATTCAAAAAATGTATATGCCCTTAAGTAAAAGATAAAAATTTATATGCCCTTAGTTATAATTAAAAAAAAGAAAATTTAAGAAAGTTTACATTTACAATATTGATTTTGATTATATTTAAAAGATCCCTGCCTTAAAGTAAAATTAGAAAAACCCTCCCCATTTATAATACAACATTTATTACAATTTATTACCTTTTCACAACATTACAAAATTAAACATATAGTACCATGGATTTATTAATAAATCTTGTTTTGTTGGCCAACCTTAATACTAAATGAAATTAAATAATAAAAATAATGGCGTTTAATAATTTAGTGAGACGTCTCTCATATAATATTTTTTTAAAAACTTTTAGATTTTAAAATTTTGAATGAAATCCTTTGAGGATTGTGGTTCGAAAAATTTGCTAGCGGTCCCATAACTAGATTACATAACTTGTCTTTATCTACGCATGCGCTGGACGCTGCTTCATGCAGGCTTGGTAATCAGCTGTTTCTGAGTTACGTTCTCTATCCGCTAGGTGCCGCGGGCGTTTAGTTTATTGGGCAGTTAAACAGTTTGGTTTAACGATGGTGCATTTCTGATTGAAATAGTGGCGCGCTATTTAAATAACGGCACAACAATGTATGGTATAGTCTGTACAAACAGTCACGCGCTCTGGTTACCGGACATTAGACCACACGGACATTCGACCTCATATGAAAATATGCAGACATTCGACCACACTTTTGGGGCAACTACCTGGGTTGGGTCAGCTAGGGGCATGTCAATATTACAGGCCGGACAATCCACCACATTTTTAAGGAAGGGTGGGGGGATGGGGGTTGGAAGATATTAAAGGGGATGGTCGTAGGCCCAAGGGCTGGTGCATCCGCTACTACACTAGCCTACTTCAAGTCTAACTAGTAACTACACTACTCCGTCTCGTCCTCATAATAAGTTTTGCCAAATTAGTTTATTATATCACAGGTAAATCTCATTTACGGGTATGTTTGTAAACAATAACATCACAACCTAATAAGTAATAAGTATCATTTAAGCCTTTGGTTTGGTTCCTGGTTTTAAACTATGAATCCATTTTATGACAAGAAAATTGTTATTGCAATTTACCAATATTATGTTATTCTGTTTTATTGTAATTTTCTAAAGTATTAATGAAATTAAACTAAACCTAACCTAACCTAACCATCCCCTTTAATATCATCCAACCCCCTCTCCCACCCTTCCTTAAAGGTGTGGTGGATTGTCCGGCGAGGAATATTTACAAATCCCTAGCTGACCCAACCCAGGTAGTTGCCCCAAAAGTGTGGCCGAACGTCCGCTGTGGTCGAATGTCCATGTGGTCTAATGTCCGGTCACCATGCGCTATAAGCCATAAAATAGACTCTCGCTCCCACACGCGCAGACCCACTCACACGGTCTACCTGCTTAATTGTTCTCCTATTAACCCCCTACTAGCCCATTTGCTACAAAATAAACATTTTTTTACTTAATTTTTACTCTAATTACTGAACTCTAAATATTATTCCTCGCAAAATGAGCCCAAACACGGTACAATTGTGACAACTCTAAGCGGTTTTAGGGTCAGTAGTTACAAAATCATAAATTTGACAACTTAGAAATGGTTATTGACATGTTATTTGAATTAGCACGATCACAATAACATAATAATTACAGTAATTCTAGTAGTGATTTCAAACGTTTGCAAAAAACAAAGAAACTAAATCAGAATCAATATAACAGTGAACGTATACTAAGAGTAGCCTATAATAAAAATAATTACAAATTCATTTTGCAATGTTACTGTACAATAACTAATAAAAATCAATAAAATAATACTATAAAACCAACACAAGCATATTTACATAACCATCCTATGTTGAGAAGGCGTCTTAAGTGTCTTCTAAAATTTCCAACGTACACATTTCCTAAAATTTCCTTTGTTGCGTCTTTTACCTGTATTTAAATTGTCCAATTTCTTAATAGGACAGGGCTATTTTTTTTGTAATTTTTGATTACTACTGTTTTGTTTGGACATTTATTTAGCTTCATTTTAAATTAACTTACATATTGGCATAGTAAGTTACATTTTTATAAAAATAGTTTTTTGGCCTAACATTGGATGGCGGTGTAAATATGCTTGTGATAATTTTACTTTCTCACTATACTATAGTATAGAGAAAGTATAGTGATCGCAAAAAAAATAGATGTTGAGATTTTTGTGGAAATATCCGTTTTGGGACCCCCTGAGTCCAAAAAAGTGGTTTTTACAAAATGTCTGTCTATATGTCTGTATGTATGTCTGTATGTCTGTATGTATGTATGTCTGTATGTATGTCTGTATGTAGACAAAGCTAGAGAGAAAACTATTCGATCGATTTCAACCAAATTTGCACCAGACATGTCCAGTACGCCTGTATAGATGCACGAAAAAGGGTTTTGAACAATTTTGAAAAACAACCCCCTTTTTGGCCAAAAAACCCCCAAAAATACAGTTATTATTTTTTTATAAAAAAACGGCTCTAACGATTTTGATAAAATTTTTCTTATTTGTAGCCTTTAATGTGCCCTACGATATACAGAAACCCGCATCTTTCTAAAAATTCTCGTTTAGTTAGTAATAATAATAATAACTGATTTTTGGGGGTTTTTTGGCAATAAAGGGGGTTGTTTTTCAAAATTTTTCAAAACGTTTTTACGTGCATCTATAAAGCCCTAATTGACGTGTTTGGTGCAAATTTGTTCGAAATCGATCGAATAGTTTTCTCTATAGCTAATAATAATAATATTTATTAGTTAATCGCCTACTTTAATAAAAGTATACAAAGCTAGAGAGAAAACTATTCGATCGATTTCAACCAAATTTGCACCAGACATGTCCAGTACGCCTGTATAGATGCACGAAAAAGGGTTTTGAACAATTTTGAAAAACAACCCCCTTTTTGGCCAAAAAACCCCCAAAAATCAGTTATTATTTTTTTATTAAAAAACGGCTCTAACGATTTTGATAAAATTTGGCTTATTTGTAGCCTTTAATGTGCCCTACCATATTAAAAAACCAGCATCTTTATAAAAATTCTTGTTTAGCTAATAATAATAATAATAATAACTGTTTTGGGGGTTTTTTGGCCATAAAGCGGGTTGTTTAAAAAAAATTTCAAAACCATTTTACGTGCATCTATGAAGACCTAATTGACGTGTTTGGTGCAAATTTTTTCGAAATCGATCGAATAGTTTT